>VWPW01026060.1:550026-598269 GCA_013389825.1 Crypturellus undulatus
GCCGCTGCAGGCGCCGCTTAGATGTAGCGTAAAGGGCGGCGAGCGCGCCCCGCGCTTCGCCCCTCCGTGAAAAAAAAAAAAAAAAAAAGAAAAAATTTATAGGCAACGGACGCATCCAACTTCTCCAGGAGTTTTGCAACATCGCGTCTTTGTGCCAAACGCGTGGCAGCGCTTAGCAGGGGAAGCGCTGGCGAGGGCGCGGGGTTACGGGAGAGCGCGCGAGGAAGGCGGTGCAGAGCGCTGAAGGAGGGCGAGCCTGGAGGAAACCTCTCCGCTGCCTCCGAGGGGACCACGAGGAGCAGCCGGGCCACGGCTCCCGCGGGGCTCGCTGGGTTCGCACGGCTGCGGCGGGCAGAGAAGCGAAGGTTTCCTTGATCTCTGGTTGCCCTCTCCTAATACTGGCTCGCATTAGGCTGCGTCTGGTGTGAGCCTCCCCCTTATCCCCTGGATGTTGTCAGGTTGGATCAGCGTGATCTGCTCGGGATGGGACTCTCTGAGGACAGAGTGCAAGAGGGAGCCCTGCTTGCAGGGCGGCCGGTGCCTCGGCGCCGGGCCCGGGCTGCTCCAAATAACCCAGCACATGGCCGGGTGGGTGCGTGCACGGGGGCTGCCCGGCTCCGGGCGAGCCAGGCCCCGTGGGGACCATCCGCATCCCTTGCTCCGGGCAAGGGGCCTTGCTGGGTGCAGCGAGGGGCAGTTCTGTGGCCCCTTCCCTCTCCCTGGACCTCCCCATCTCGTGCCAGGCTTGAGATTTGCCACCTGTGCCATTCGTCCCCAAGTCGAGGCGGTGTTTTTGGGCTGGTTTTGGGCTGGTAGGGGAATGGGCAATGCCTTGTGCAGTAAGGAGGGGTGGCTGCGCTGGAGGGATTTGTCAACTTGGGATGTGTGCAGAGGGATGGGTGATTTAAAAAGAAGTTGTCTGAACAAGTAGGCTGAAAAAGATGAGAATCGGGGGAAAAGGAAGGCTTCAGTGGCATGCTTTTACTTTCCTTGTTGGACAGAGCTAAATGGTTGGTGTAATAACAGGAAAAAAAAACTTCAGTCTTTGTTGTCCAACTTTTTAGGAAAGACCACCTAGACTAAGACGAACGGAAGCTGCTTGCTTGGTGTGTTCAGCTGATGCCTGGTGAGAGCTGAAGGAGGTGCGGAGAGCAAACTGAGTGGGACACATTTGCTTATCAGTCCCTTTTCTTTTTTTTCTTTTCTTTTTTTTTTTTTTTTAATCAGTGACAGCCTCTTACAAAACTGAATTGCCATCCTTCCCTCCCCTCAGGTAAAAAGCTGAGGATAGAGATAAGCCTTACCCTCCAGCCTAAAGCTCAGCAAGCTCGGGCACCATAAGGATCATCAGGGAAAGCAAATTCTGCCGCAACTGGACCTGTCTCAAGGAAGTTTTTCTACCGGCAGAGTGGAAGAAAAGACAGGTAGCAGTGAGTGTCCACTGCTGCCAGCAGAGCTGCGTATCTTGGCACGCACAGGTACGCGGAGAAAGTCCTGGTGGAGAATGGGGGCAAGGAAAAGGAGAGGCAAGGCGTAGAGTTATCTTCGCTTTTATGTGCTCGGGTTTTGTGCCTGGTGACTCCTGTGATGTTCAGATAGGCACATTAGTCAAGCTGCTTGTGCTGAAAGTCATTAGTTTGTTGTGCTAGAACTATTCCAACTGCAGCCTTTTCATGTTGGGTTATTTCTCCTTTCACAGGGAAACTTGCATAAAATCTCCAAATTGGGGATATCGGGAGTATCACAGGGTATTTGACCAACAAGAAAAAGCGCTGATATATCCACAGAAGAAGGCAAGTCTTTATTCTATTCTCAGGAAGCAGTGGCCACTTAGAGCTAGAATTTGCTAAGAAAGGAGATATCTTTTTCCTTGTCTGCCTCTTTCCAGTCATTTTTTCCTCCAATGTCTTAGACTTACCCATGAACAAACATTTGCTGTCCAGAATGTTCTGTTTGGAAAGTTGGTGGACATCAGGAAACTGCAATCAATTGAAAATGAAAAGGGAAATATCTCCAAACATGGCAAAATCCATGCCATGTAGGCTTTTGGATTTACCTTGCTGTAATTCCAACTTCTGGAGCTTTGGCTTACACAGTGTGTACTAGCTGGTGCCTTGACTGCTAAGTTTCCTTTTCCTTGGTGCTGATGTCAGTATCAAGATCGATTTTCGGTGTATAGCTTGAACTGGATATTGAGAATAAACAATATTTTGAAAGGGTGTAATCAGTTACTGATACTGTGCTGGGCTTCTTGTTAAGTTCTCAGTCTAAACACCCTCTCCTGACCATTCCAGCAGTCAGGATGCTGGGTGAAGTGGCCCTTCGACGTGTGTTAGCATCACCTTGCTTGAGTCCGTAGCTTGGTTCAAAGATCCGTCCTCGGTAGCTCATATTCATAGAAATCCTCTCACTATGGCGTCCAGGAAAGTACTGAGTATCTAGTAAGCTGAACCTATGGAGCATAAGCTGTTGCTTATGCCTTGAGACAGTGCATTTCGCATTTTCTGTATTTTTATAGGGTCTGGAAGAGTAATGGATGAGTCAATACTCATTTGATGCCATGCTGTCTTTGGGCAGGAGTCCTGAACACCTTGCTGCTTGTGCTTTTGTTGTGGCTGTGAGCTCTCTTGTTGATACCTTTTCAAAAAAACACATTTTTATGACCTACAGATAGGTTTTGAACAGGACTTTGTAAGTCAGATTTTAAAACTATGACTGTTTTAATTATTTCTTTTTGTTTCCCATTTGAGTGATGCTATTTTAGATACCCTAAAGACAGGTTTCGGGCATGGAGTTTGGGTTTATGCCTTTTGCCTTAAGGATACCGCCAGCAGGAGACACTCTCACTACACTTATGGTGGTAAAGGGAGTGCGCAGGGCAGGTTCCCCAGGCCAGGAGCTCTCCGAGCAGCCTCCCCACGGCTCTGAGCAGCCCGTGCTCTCTCTGTTCCCAGGCATGGGCCACCTGCCGTTCCCGGGTGTCAGTCTGGGTGTGATCACCCTCTTTTGGAGAGTTTAATAGTTCAGATATGGGCAGCTCCATTTCAGCTGGCCTGAGTGCTGGGGAGCAGTCCCAGGGCATGTTTGCTTAACTAATAGAGACATTGCCTTTATAGGCAGTGTGTGCTTGCCTGTGTGTGCAGCACACACGCTGCTGCAAAGTAAATCTAATGAAAGCGAAAAAAGTATGCTTTTTTTCAATACCTGAGCTAACAGAAAAACAAAACCCGCTGTGGTCCTTTCCTTCCCCCGGTGCTCCTACGTTCATCTAGAGAAACTCTCCAAGTTTCACTGTCTCTGAATCGGCAGCTCCACGATCGTCAATATTCTCTGTATGACCTGGTTACCTGACAGCATGAGTTTGGTCCTGATTGAGGAAGGCCATATGACTAGATTTCTCTAAAACCAGCCATAGAATGCAGTGTGGAGCTTGCATGGGTTGTATACTAGCTATTAAAAGACAGATGTTAGTCAATTCAACATAAAATTACCATGACGGTTGCATATAATAAATACCTTACCCAGAGTAAAGCCCTATGTTATGCTGTCAACATTTTTTTTAAACAAATTTGGACCATGAGAATGAATTTATTATACTGGACTGGCGCTTTAGATATGTGACTGTCACGGTTTTTGGTCTTGTAGTAGGAACCCTAAAGCTGTTTACTGTATTGTTAAGGCATGGCCTAAAAAGGAGATTACCAGCAAACACCTCACGGATCCAATGGAATAGACAAATCTGAGTCAATAAAACGAGCTCTATGTTTCATTATAAGGTTCAGATACCTTCCTAGGAGAGTGGGTGATTAGGATCTGCCACAATATGTACGCAGGCACACCCACAGATTTCTTGTCATCTGAGTTTTCACTCAGTAATTTACCCACAAAACCCCTCTAAATGGAAGCTTGATGACATGTGCTGGCAAGAGCGTTTAGCTATTTCGGAGGATGAAATCCTCCATGTGCGCTCCACTGCTGTTTGTGCTCGGCATTTGAATAGCGCCAACCCCTGTACGCCTTCTCCGACACTTGAGGGGACAGATGGAGTAGATGTAGCCTATTAATTGGACATATCAGTTGTACCTCTGACCTCGTTTCACTGCTGTAAATTGCAAGTGTCTCATCGATTTCAATAAAATAGAATTAGGCCCTACAGAAGGTAAGATGGGTTACTTAAAACTCATCCGATGGCGTGATAGTTCTCATGACCCCAACCTTCAGCTTGACCTTGAGCTACACTTTCGAAAAGAAGTTGTCACATATACATAGATGTTTTCGAGCTATCTGGATGCTTGGGTAGAAGCACAAATAGAATGTTCTGCATTAATATGCTTCGTAAAATACTGTCTGTAGGGGCTTATTTATCTGAGCCTTGTGGAAAACTGCTAAGAACCCTGCAGGGTTTTTTGCAGTATCCACAAGGTAGTTTGCTATTTCTGTAATGGCAATACGCTGCGTTTAATTACCTTCCTTCATCTTCTCGTTTCCCTTTGACCTACAATCTCTCCTAAGATCTACGATCGATATTAACTGTAAGCTTGGGAGCAGTGTTTTAAAAGTTCCAGTTTTTCAGTTAAGACCATCATAAAACTTTTCTTTTTTTATGTTTAAAATGAGTAGATATCTATTCTGTCCATTAAACCAATATTCATTGAATGCTTATATTTAGGTAGTGAAATCTCACCCACCCACTGAAGCTTGATATGTTGTGTTATTCCTGGAAATCAGAGATTTCAAGTTCACTTTATAGACCTCAGTGTTGTTTTTTTTTCAACCACTAGTTTACATTTATAGGGCTAATTTCAGTGTAAATCATCTGTTTCTTTGCTTAAGTTGTGATACAGATTTTATGGCTTGTCCCTCATGACACAGACAATACACAACATTTTTAGAAACCTTGAAATGACTAGTACTGCTTCTCTGTCTTTTCTTAAAAAAAATGCTTGGGCACTTGGATTTGGACAACTTGGTTTTACTGAGCAGAAGGAAATTATGAAATCTGTCAACAGAAACCATGTTTTTATAGGAAGTGAGACCCAGACAAAATAAATGCAGAAGCATGATGAGTAAATCCTTTTCCCTCAAAAGCTCACATGTGGCTTTTAAACCACCGTATGAAGTGAACGCTTGACGGGGTGTTGCTGGTCTTTCCATGGGGACTCTGCGTGTGTGTTTGTGTATGAGCCTGGCAGAACTCACCACGTTGTCCAGGCCAGGTCGCAGGTGTGCGCGTGTCCGAGGGGCAGGCTCGTGGGTCTTCAAGCTATCGCTGCATTTGCGTGATATCAGTAGCCTTAGTGCAGCAGTTTGATGGAGACTCCAGGACTGCCGTGTGTGCCATGGCTGTGGTGTGGCTTGCTCGGGGCTAAACAAGCCTTTCCCTATGTGCAGGATGCTACTGGTGGCCGAAGGAGACCTGAAGCAACCCTTGCCCTGCTGTCTGCAATGTCTCGTGGAAGAGGGCAATGTTTGGACAAGGAACCAGGGTGTTATTTCTGTCCTGCCACCTGGATGGCTGCTTTTGTGTTCTCTTGCCTTTTTCTGGTGGCCTCGTCAGTGTCTCTGGGCGTGCAGTGAGGGTGACTAGCGCTGCCAGGCGTCACCCTAGCTCCCCCCGCAGAGGAGCACCCCGACGGCTCGCGGTGCGGACACTGGCTGTTCCCCAGCCGAGCGTGTGGACGTGCCCACCTTGTCCCTGGCTTTGCGGAAGACGCGAGTTTCGACCTCTCCTTGGTTGCAGGTCCCCTCTTGGCGTTGGTGGTACTGGGGCTCGGCGTTCCCTGCGGGGACGCGCTAGTGAGCATCTGTCCAGCAGCTCTCGGGCGTTTTGCAAGGAGTCATCTTGGTTCAGCCTCTGCTGAAGCTCTCCGCTTGGGAGGCCTTGACCCTTGGTCCCTTCTCATCTAGTAACTTTTAATTTTCCCTGTGATTTAATTCCCTTCCCTGGCCCCATATGTGTCAGTACCTGCTATTTAGAACAGTTAATTATACGAGTGCTTGAAAACACTGGACGGATCTGCCAAATCCATCATCTCTGCTACTGGCCATCTGCTAATGAAAACTCTGCTTTTGCCAAGTCAGTACAATATTTGACACTTTTAGCATCCAGCTCATTATTTTAAAATGCTGTTTCCAGGGGTGTACAAGCAATAAAAATATCATTGCCCTTATATATTTAATCCTACCTCTCTATTATTTTCAAAGCTTCTCAGTGTACTTAAAGCTTTAGGACAAGAACCTACACTATATGTCTCAGTGCTTGGGAAGATAACAGACTAGGTTCATGGAATTTTCTAACTTTCTAAGTACATAGGTTTTCTAAAGTGTGTACACAACAGATTGTGTGTAAGCAGTTCCAAACTGGGGATCCTTATGAGGCAAGTGGAATGGGAACCAAGGCCTAAGGAACACCCCTGCTCACTACTGGCCTCCCTAGGAGAAGGGGGTGCAGTTCACCAAAGTGCAGCCTTTCAGGTTCACCAGAAACAGCTGAGAAATCAAGACGGATCCTGCGAAGTGCTTCAAAGAAGAGAAGGGCGATATGAAAAAAGGCAAATAATCCAAAATAAGTACTTTGTTTCATCATTTGAAATATTTGGACTTTCAGATTTTACATTTCAAAGAATTCTTTTTCAAATTAAAATAAGGGAGATGACTAAAAGATTAAATTGAAACAATGTTGATTAAGGAAATATTTAGTTTCAACCAAAGCAATATGCTTTGTAATTTTTTTTGTGTGTGTGTGTTACTGGGAAACTCAAAACATACCGTTTTAAGTGTGACCTGAGCCATTTTTTTCTTTCTTTTCTTTTTTTTTTTTTTCTTAATATGACCACCAAGTTAAAAATCATGAATACTCCAGGCTTCTTTCTGCTTTGTTCCCTTTTTCCTCCATGTTCCATTTATGTTCCCCGTTTTCTCAACACATGAGTTAAATGCTGGTCTATTCCAGCATTTATATCTCAATTTTCATATGTGTGTGTGTTTGTCTATACACACACAGACATATAGGCTTCGTTATTCCATTTCAGCTATGAAACTTTCAAATATTCTCTCCTTTCTTCAGTAGTTTTACTTAAAAGACTTTTTGCTGCTTCTTATCTTGTCTTGGTGCCTTTTGATTCCTCTGTGTTGTATATTTTTGCATTTTTTTTTTCCTTCTTATCATTAGAATTTGGTTTAATTCCCGCTTTGTTACACTCTACACGTTTCAACCATCTCTGTTGTCCTTAGGTTATTTCTAGTCCTTGATGGCTTCTGTTTTATTTTTTTTAATGCTGCGTCTTTTCTCTGGTCACCAGAAGAATCAGCTAAGGTCTCTGTGGAGGCAGCCAGTGGAGAAGAAAAGCCTTGCCAAGCCTCTGTGCTTCATTACTGTCTTGTTTAGGTTGGAGTAAGAGGTTTCTCTTTCTCTGGCCGCATACAAAGGCATATCCGGTTTTGTCTTCAGCTGATTCCCTGGTTCTGAGTCCAGAATTTCCAGGATGTTTAGAACTTCTTCTGTGGCAATGCTAGAAACCGTCGGTGTGGTTTGCTGTGCTGATTTTTGCAGCTGTGGGTTTGCAGTGTTGATTTTCAGTCCCGGTAGCTGTATACAGGCGGAGAGCCTCCTGCTTTGACTTGCTGGCCCCTGCTGGGTGACGGGAGCAAGTGTCACTACCGCAGTCCTCGGGCTCTATCCAAGATTTTAGCTTTTTCTTGTTCTGTAATACCTTATCCGATCTGTCCCTGGTAAGAAGGCAACAGATGACCCCTCTGAAATAGGTATTTATGAGGCAGGTTTGAATTTCACTGATCACGCTGCATCCTATCAAGAATAATCAGTGAGGCTTCCAGGTGTAAAGTCTAGGCAAGGGAGAAGACGGTGAGCTCCAGGAGGCTTGGAGAGGGTAACTGGAAAATCTGTGTTCAGACTGGATCCTCGACAAAAGGAGTAAGTGCATTAACTGATCCCTGTCCATCCCTGCAGGGAACGCGGCAAGCAGGACTAAGGGGAGTTATAAATACATCACCTTCCAGCTGACCTGTCCCTGTGAATCCAGGTAGGCTCGCTCGGGCCCACTGTCAGGTTTGTGAATAAGGGAGTGATTCTCAGAGAATAACTGCACCTCCCCTCACTGGTGAACTCCCCCATGCCTGCCGTGTGGTTTCCTTCCTCTTCCTTGAGGCAGGACCCGTGGTCTTTGCTACTCATCATGTCCCAGGCCAGGCTCATACAGCGCCCAAGAGCCCTTTTCTCGACAGACTTCTCAGTCCGAAGGAAAAAGGTCAATGTTATTTCTTCCGGAGTGTGAGGACTGTGGCCAGCAGCTGCGGTTTTTATTAAGTACTTACTGTCTAGGACCGTGGCTTCCTCAGGAATCTGAAGAAAACAGCCGTGCATATATATAACACTTAATGAGGGGAAGAGGGAGTTGACTAGACCATCTCTGAGGCCTCTGCCAGCCTCAGCCACTCGTGAGCCCGCAGCTGCAGATGTGCAGATACACCGCTCCTTGCCCATGCGCCGACGGCGCAGAGGGCTTGCAGAGGGTGATCGCAACTCGCTTCCTCTGAGGCACAAAGCTATCTCACCACGTAAGCGTCTGCCTCCGTATCTGTATACTGCTCTTGCTATAGCAACTTAGAAAAAAACTGGCCTTGAAAGTGCACATGTGTATAAGCAGCACATGGCATATGGCCACATGCGTGCACAGGAGAATTAATTAACACCTGGCTGCTATTTATATCAAACCAATCTAGGACGGGAAGTGCAGAACAAATGAGAATCCCTCAACTGATGTTTTCAGGAGGATATGAAGTAGGCAGATGGTCATGTCCTGCATTCAGAGGTGCCCGGAGGTGGTATTCCTTTTGGAACAGAAAGTGCTGGAGGAACCTTCCCAACTACGTAGACCAAAACTGTTGTGAAATCCAGCTCGTTGCAATATCAGAGCAGGCAGCCTCCTGCCCTTGCCAGGATCAGTCATGGCCTTTTCTTGTTTTCTTTGCTCCTTCACCGGAGGCGTCTTTCTCTGGTGCTCTGTTGAGTGGGGTCTGCAAGAACCCCTTCTAGTGGGAGCCCCAGACAGAGCCTCCGTGCTGAGCCTAGCTTAGCGCCTGGCGGGGGAGAGCTGCAGCCCTCGGTGCATAAAGCAGTAATGTGTGTTGTGAAATTCAGACTGACGGACTTAATTCTGGTCCGTTGGGCTCCAGCCAGATTAAACCATACAATTTGCATTACCAAACCCTCTTGGTTACTTGATTTTCTTTTTCTTGTCCCCAAATGAGCTAAATTGTTGACTTTAGATGCCTCAGTTTCAAAATTACAAATTTAAAATCTTTTGAGTGCTAGAAATGTGATCTGTTTAAGATCTTAGGTGGCATCATCATTTAGGTGGCTATGTCCAAAACTCTGGCGTGAGGCTCAAAGCCCAACTGTTCATTAGGCGTTACCTACCTTTGCAGTAGATGATGGACAATCATCTGCTTCATGCAGTTTGCTTCATACAACTTGCAGATAAATGTTTCTTATTCAAAATTACAATGGTGTTAATCTGCATATTTTGTCTAAGTCACAGGAAAAGAATGTATTTTTCTATCTTAAGGGAACAGATATGGTTTAGTCACAGAAAGGGTTGAATGCCAGTATCTTTATTTCCATCCATTTTGAGCTTCAAGCTGCCACCAAGGCATCTTGAGGAGCCAATGTGTTTAGCCCATAACAATAAACACATCAAGAACAATAATATTTCATTAGTGAGATCTTTCCCTGTGTCTGTACCACTTGATGCAGTTCATAACTTGTTTTTCTATTACTCTGCCTTGGAAGTAGAAAATCAGTGTGATTTCTGAATCGTAATAGCCACTGTTTTATCACTCTTCCTTGGACAGACTTGAGGGAGGTTGCAGTGACCACTCCGGTCCAAGAGCATTGGGATCCTGCAGCAGCTGCTTGCTGTCTGCGTGCTGCATGTGACTGGGAAGGAGGGCTGGAGCATCTCACCTAAATGCCTCCAGCCTAGGGGGGGCCACTGAAAGTCGGCGTTTGAAAGCTAAGGATTAGAACCTGGCAGAGAAGGACACAAATTGAATGGGCATGTCACCCCTTAACTGCAAAACCAGTTGGTTCCTGGAGCTTCCTTGAGGATGAGAGCTGAAAAGGTGGGAATGATAAATTAATTACCACCTTGTACCAGTGTGCTAGTGCCTTGTAATTATCCTGGAGCACATAGGGACTGTGTATCATCCTCTGAGTGAAGTATCTCCAAAATTTTACCCCCATAAGAAAACCATGGTAGCTGTTGTATATTGTTCCTTCATTATTTTCAAAAGAGAGAGAAAAGAAATGGAAAGAGGATTGGAAATTGCAGCCAGTTTTCCTGCTATTTATACTCCTGTTTCTCATCCTAAGATGGTAGTTTTGGCAACCTGCCTTTCTCATCCATGGCATAACAGGAGTGGCCACATGGAGGTGGTGTTTTTCCAGTCCTGGTATCGCAGGATTACAGGACGACGAAGAGGTGCAGCTCTCTGGCTAAAATGATGTGTACTAAACCATTAGTGTCTCCTGATTTATCTTCATGTCTAAATAGAGAAATTGGAGGAAACTGAGAAGCATCACTATGTTATTGTGGCTATGAGAGGGAACAAAGGTGCAGGGTTCATTAATTGTCACACAGGAATCTGTGGCTGTGGCTAGGACTGTGTTTAGCTGTTCTCTTTCCATGGCCAGTCAGGTAGCACAAAACTTTTCACACTTTTCACTACGGAAAATATTGATTGCCTATTTGCTGCCAGACAAGAGGCAGGCCAGAAGAAGAACTTCTCTGCTCTTGTGAAAATAAAATATTAACTTGTCTTCAAATTAGAAGACAAGTCCTACAGTTCAACAAAAGTTGAATTGCTCTGGAATGCTTCAGTTCTCCAAACTTAAAAAAAAAAAAAAATCCCCTAAAACTTAGAATATCTTAAAACCTGACAGAGGCTTTTTATTTTTGGAGAATGTCTGCATTTCTCAGAACTGCTGTTTCTAGCACTGTTTCACCACTGCTGTTTGGTAATGGGGGCTGTCAAGTAAAACCAGGCTTTTGGACACCAGACAATACATACCTGAAGGATAAATTGGAAATTGCCCAGTGACTGGAAATATACTAGTGTCAAATGTACACGCAGGCCAGAAGGGAAAGATCCTTACTGGCAGATCGCCAGCTTATCACACTTCACAAACCTTTCAGTTTCTGTTGCTTTTGGGAACTAACAGAAAGGTATTCAGGAAATGGAAAGTCAAAATCCATCTTAAGCCTGCAGTTTACTTAACAGTTTTTGGTGTGATGTGTCATGTTTCAACAGGTAGCTTCTTTCTCATGGCTTATGTTTTGTGACATAACTTCAAATTCAGCCCAGCAGAACAGAATAGCAGGAGACAGAGAAGAAAGGTACCCTATTAGGTGTGCAATCAGTTAAGAAAGCAAGACAACACTCCAGCTGTCCACTTTTCCACAATAAATATCTGAAAGAGGAGTGAAATGTGCCTGATATCTCTAGGACGTAGCTGAAAAAACACGGCGTAATTTTGAAATGCTCCATTTGATATGCTGGAATGCTCACACTAATGTAGAGATGGCCTCTGGAGGAGATGGTAGAGAAGTTGACTAAACCATACTTATACCTTTTAGTGTTTTCTTAGATGAACATCTTCCCCTGTCAAGGAGCTGCCGTGCCAATTTCTTCTGTAATACCCAAATGGTGTGCATGGAAGAGGGGTCTCCAGATTTCGGCTTTAAATCTAGTCTTCTAAAATCCATTAATGAGTCTAAGATTCTTCCCAGACAAGTTATGCCACTAATTATAAGTGTTTTCAAACCATCAGTGTTAACTGGTTGTAGTGATTCATGTGTTTGTTTTTTTTCAGGTTCCCTGAGATACTACGCAGGTTAGCTGCACTAGCTAAAACCAGATCAGAAAATAGTAATAAGGCAGACAAAAAGGCTCATCAGATCAGTGCAGGCCTACAGTGTATAGTTAAGAAAATTACTGTAATTATTGCCTGTAAAAGAAAATAGGGTGAGTTGGCATATCTGCTTGGTTGGATAATACTGAATCTGATATAACATAAAAATACAGCTCAAAAAATCAACTTACAATCTAGCAAAAGATCACAGTCAGTGAGCCCCCAGCAGAGAGGAAGAGACCCCCTTTATCTTGGTGTACAGTGCTGGTAGTGACATTGCTTGCTTCCACCCTGATGTGTAGATCCCAGATCAGTGGCATCACTCAGTTTTATGTCAATAGGCTTCAAAGCAATGCACAAGCGTATGTTTGCTATGAAGATCTCGGAGCAATTTGTAAATTGTGTTTAAAAGGCCTCCTTTGAGGTCAGTGGAATATTTCATTATATATTCTGACAGAGGAAAATGAAAAGTTACGCTTGTTATTTGCGCCTAGTGACAGTTATCCAAGTAACACATATGTCAGTGTTTTTTCTGGTTGACTTGTTCACGGTCAAGGTGGGAATTTTCTGTGGATTGTTTATCGCCTGTGGATGATGCTTGTGCTGGAGTTTCCAGATGCACTTTTCCACGGCGTCTCCTGACAGGCCCAATAAGCAGACTTGTTTTTTAGAGTGTGTATCCTCGGCAGTGGTTTGTGAATACAAATATTGTGAGTTCATCTGAACATCCATATTTACACACAGTGTCCTACAAGTCTGTCTGTGCAGAAGTTTCATGTGTGCTGGAGTAGCCCAGACCTGTGATGCTCTCGCTCTTGGTTTCTTCTACACGCCAAATAGTGATCTCCAACGGTGGCAGGGGAAAAAGTTAGCTTTGTCAGTTCTGGCTGCCCACTCTGCTCTCTTTACACTATTAGCTTGTGTTGATATACAATAAAAATACCACACATTTTCCCGTCATAGTTGTATGTTTTATGGCTGCTTAGTCTTTTCTTCAGATTGGTGGCAATAGTTAATCAGCTTAGCTAGAAACAGACCTGATTTAGAGTTGGTTAATGATATAAATTTGAACTCTTTTTTTAAATAAGTGGGGAGAAAAAGTTGCTGATTTTTCAATGTAGTTGCCAAATACTTATTTTAGTAGCCAAAAATTAGTTATTCTCCCAGTTTGTTACGTTTTAACACTTACTCATTGCAGGAATGAAATAAATTAATTAGAGGCATGTAAGAAAGGTGGTGCATTTAATTGCAGCCCTCCTGGCCAACGTGCATAGTTGGTTTGGGTTTGCCAGCACAGACTGTCCTGAATATTTGCCCACATTCTGACGATCACTTCCCAACAGTTAAAATGGAGGAAAACTGTGTTTCAGGCCTGCACTTCTTGTCTCAGTGAGCCTGTGACCCGCGTGCCCGGCAGGGAGACGCTGCTCTGGATGAAACAGGCTCTTTGCCCAGGTCACGGCTTCCATAGGATACCTGAGAGGCGTCGCATGCAACGGGCTTGGATGCACTGCGGCATTTTCAGTGTGTTTGGAGGTCTCCCCACTGCCTGGGTGTTTTACCAGCTCCGTTTGCTTGGGCTCCAGCCTGGGCTGGACTGCCCAGGCGAGGCCAGGAGATGGGGTTGCAGAATTGGTTTTGCCTCTGCTGTTCCCGACTACCAGCAAGGAGTATGTGTGGCAGCCTGCAAGTCTGAGCCTGGCAGCTAATAAAGCCACTGGGTTTTATGAACAAAATGAATTTGACTCACACCTACGTATCACAGAAATGTAATTCAGCCGTGTCAGAGCAACAGGCCTCGGCTTGTGGCAGACTTCGCGGCTCTTGTCCTGTGCTGCAGTTACTTCACACCTCGAGTTGTGGGTGCAAAGGGAGCAGGACTGGCATTGCAGAGCTACGTTCCTCTCGTCACAGAACAGTCATGAAAACAAGTCACGTGTGGTTGCACGTTACTCACACAGCTTGGAAGGACGTATGTGATGTGCAGGCGTGGAGGGTAAGAAGCCAAAGCTCCTGTTCTCCCATCACAGAACTTTTTGCTAGCAGTAGATGCTGCACACTGTGGTATGTTCCTGCAAGGACACAAGAGGGCCATATAGGAGGTGGCATTAGCACTCAGGAACCATGACTTGGGAAAGCTGGAGCAAGCCGAGCAAAAGCTTCCCTCAGGAGGCTGGGGGACAAGTGGTCACAGATGTTGAGTGGACATTTTTAAAAAATGAAATAGCAGAAAAAGACTAGTGAAACTCTGTGCACTGTCACTACCACTTTCAAACAGCAGTTGTTGGGTTATACTTGTTCCTGCTGGGCACCGCTTAGCCTCTTCCCTTGCCTTCCAGAGCTTAGGCTTATGCAGGGCCCCGATCTCAGTTCTTCTTCTCTGTGCGTTGCGTTATCCGAAGCACAATTAGCTGATGGTTTTGCCCCTAGGTGGTTATAGGTTGAGGTCATGGGCGACCTGGGTCGGCCTGGCTGCCCTCCCACGCTCATCCCGCTCTGCCCGGGTCCCAGCCTCTCTCCAGCCAATCCTCCTCTTTTAATTGCGCAGTGGTCCCGTTCCATCCATCCAAAGGAGCAGCCCTTGGAGGAGCAGGATCTGTGCAGTGCGGGCAGTAGTGAACTGTAGTTGTTAGTTGTTACTACCAACTGCTTCATGCTGGTAACAAGCTACTGCACCTTCCTTCTGAAACCATGGGATGCATTGCAGACCACCCCACATATCCAGTGGGGTTGTGTGTTACATGTGCTGCCTCCAGGCTTGTTTTCCTGCCCGGGGAACTGAGGGAGCCATGTGTCACCGATCCCTGTGCCGAAGGACGTGGAAGTGGTGGCACATGGGAACGGAGCTGCTCTAGCTCTGCCCGGGGGCAGCTGTACATGTGCATGTTTGTACGTGCAGACACCCTCCATGGTCCATTAGCACAAATAGATCCTATTGCAACATGCAACCCAGTAAATATTCTCTAGGGAGTGCAGTGAGAAAGAAAATGGAAACACCGAGTATTTATTCTTACTTTACCTCAGACAGGAAGCCCTGAGTTGTATTTTCTGCTGGTGTTCCCTGGTCATCACTCTGCTGGCTGC
This sequence comes from Crypturellus undulatus, assembly GCA_013389825.1. Taxonomy (NCBI): domain Eukaryota; kingdom Metazoa; phylum Chordata; class Aves; order Tinamiformes; family Tinamidae; genus Crypturellus; species Crypturellus undulatus. Next base: position 565,043 of record VWPW01026060.1, read on the forward strand.
AGGTCAGGCTGACAATTCACACCGGCAGCGAACTGACCCTCTGCTTGTCTGAGATTTATAGAGACAATAAATCATTCAGTCAACTGAATGAAACTGTGTGTTTTGTGAGGAAGGTACAGCTTTAGTGTATACTCTTTGTCAAGACATGCAACATTCATGTTCGAAGCAGCCCAGATACATTTTTATGAATAGAGCTTAGACATTGCTATGGCAACCCAACACTGTTAGGGTTATTCAGGAGTAAATTATTAATGGTGTTCAGCGGGAGAAAATTCAAAATCCTGTTCCTTGTGCTGTGCACGGTGGTATCGTGTTTGATTGTGAAAACACTACAAGCCTGGGAGTAGCACTGGGAGTTCACAGTACAGTATGTAAGCCACAAGGCTTTCCTTTTCTTTATATATTTTCCCAGGGCTTTTGCCATTCCTCTCAAGCTTTAAGCAGCTCTAGCAGTTTATTTTGCATTAACTGACAGGCAGAGTGGGTTTTGTTTAAAAGGAGATTGCTTCCCCTGAGCTTCAAAATTCAAATCCAAAACTCACTTTTAAATTTTATATAGAAAAGGCCTCCTGACATTTGTTAGACTACTTTTTTTTTTTTTTTTAATGAGAACTGGGGTGGTAGCTATAAAAATCATGATTTAGGAAAAGATGACATTGTAGTTCTTCTAGTTTTTCATACAGCTTTTCTGTGCAGAAATATCTTAGTAGTAAAAATACTACTATGCAGAAGATTTCTCTTTTTTTAACATTCAGTAATCCCCAGCCTTTTTCAGAACAATAAATAGTTAGAGGAAAACTGCACTGTTCTTTTTTTTTTCTATGAAAATTAAGTGGAACAGATGATCTGTTAAGTTCTAGTTCTGGACTATTTATTAAGATTTTTAAAGTGGGTTTTCATTCCTGAAATCCAATCAGAAACTAATTCCAAACATTTCATTTGCAAAATTTCCTGAAAGGTCTTTCCAGTATTTACTGTGAGAAGCATCATGTGGAGTAGAGAGCAAGTCCCACTGAAATGAGACATGCCAGTAGTGTAATTTGGGAGTAGAATATTTTCCATCTTTGATACCAGCATCAAGGTGTACTTTTGTGTTCTATTGTTGACAAAGGGAGCAACTGTTCTTTGAAGGATCAGACAACACTACAAGCTTACAAAAGTGGTTAACAGAATGTTTACTTTTTCCAAGGGAGGAATTACTATTGTCGGGTTTTACATTACTGTTTTGAAACTACTTAAAATATGATCCTGCTTATTAAATTTTCTCCTGTATGTACAATCCATTTCCTGTAGAACTGAGATCATCTTTGTTTTTATTTTTTTCACTGAGATTTGTGACTCCAGGTAAGAATTAAATTAGAGTTGAATAGCGTTGAATTACTAGTCTATGAATGTGTTCGAGGAAAATGGAGATTTTTTAATTAATATTGAGAAGGAAAATCTGTGTTGGTTGGTTAATTACAACTCCCAGTTCAGGTACTTGTAGTTAGACTCAAAAATTCTGGGGAGATGTGATCCTAAATTTGAGAAATAACATATTGAGTAACAATCACATCATTAATTTTTGCACCTGAAATTAGTATGTCTCCCAAATGGTCTGTCTCAGACAGGTTAATTATCGTGCTAAATAAGGGGGACTGGGTTGTAGATGGGTATTTGTGTATGAGGATACTGTGAACTGGGACTCGTGCCTTTGGGCCAAATTGAGAGCTTTTTAGGGCTGTGCTGCTCCGTCAAGGTCAGTGCATGTCTTCCTCTTCCAACAGCACCTGTCCCTGTTGTGGTGGCCAGTATACAGTGTTACTGTGTGCTGGTGATTAGGGTTGCTATTTATATTAATGCAGATTTTTTCCGCAACCCTTCTCCTCTCTTCACATTCCAGCTAGGCTTTGATAGGCAGGAATGAGACCAAAGACAGGTTTTATGTAGATTGTTTGAAATACAGAGCTGATGGTCTAGGGCAAATATTATAACCTCAGCAGGCAATCAGACGTGAGCGGTATCTTCTGGCTGTCTATCACAAGCTTTAATGAGTCCTTTGGGGAAAAAAAGATAAAACCAGCAAGTCATAGCTGTAAGATTTCTTGCTTTGCTGAGACACCTGGCAGGTGCATTGATCGTTTCTAGGAAAAGCAATAAACTGAAGATTAGGCGGCTTGTTTGCCAACTGTTCAAGCCAGAGCGTGCCTCACTGCAGCTTGACAGGAGTGAGCGTGTGATCCCGTTTCCGAGGAAATGGCAGACTTCAGTCATTCAGGAAAGCGAGGAGCAGGTCGGGCCAAGCGAGTGACCTCGGATGAGTGGCAGCACAGCAGGCTTCCCGGAGAAACCGAAAGCTCAAAGCACAGGATTCTTGCTTTTTGTCTTTTTTGTTAGAAGCAACTTTTCTGTATTTTTTGCCATTGGAATTAAGGGAAAAGCAGGGCTAACCTTTGCCTTTATTGCCATGAGAAGAAGGGATAACCATTTGAGCTGAAACTTTAAGTGAATTGTATTTCAGAACCTTCCACTGCGCCCTGAGCTGGGATGTGGTGCTGCAGGTTGTGCTGTCAAGAAAGGCAGAAAATTAATGAGTTTGGTCTTGCTGAGATATAATTAGGAACAGTCAGAAAGAAAGAAACAAGGGGAAAATGAACTTGAATTTATTGAAAAAAAATCCAATGTATGCATATATTTTTTGCATTAATTGCAAGACTCATGAGGCTGTGCCATAGACTCAGGAAAGTAGCGAGAGGTTAATGACTTGAGAGTTTAATGAGCAGACTGGACAGGTCACTCTAGAACGGCACAGGACACAATCCAAATTGCTTAGGAAGAACCCGGATGATCTCCTGGGCGTCCTTTTTAGGCTGTTTGTCTTTGAGAGGACAGAGATCCAAAGGCACTAAGGGAAAATAAAAGGATCCAGCCCTCCTGGCTTGGACCGTGTCATCCTATTCAGTTTTGAGAGCTTTCACCAGCTTTTTTTTTGTACATATTCACAGTGCATAATAGGAAGAAAAGTATTGGTTAGTCTCCTGTTTATTTATCACTGTGGTATCCACATCATTTTCCAAAAAATACCTTTTCGATAGGAAAGGAATTTCCCCATGCAGTCAGTGGTAGAAAATGATGTCTTTACAAAGGCCAGTGAGTGATCCCAAAGTGTAATGCACTGAAAGCTTAACAGTGGGGATGGAGAGCTGGCCCGTGGGACTTATGTGGGGCTACATCAGCAGAGGAGTTGTCCTTAGCAGATATTTCAGATATTTCAGTAAACTCGCAGGGATTCGTGATTCAAGAATATTCAAGGCGACTCCCTTTTGTTTGTGACTAAAAAGGAAACATTACAAATCAGATGGAAAAGAAAGAGGTGGAGAGGGGAAGGCAGTGGAGCCTATGGTAATTCCTCAGGGCTTGGGGAAGATAAATATATTTGTGGTCTGCTCTGTGTTGATTGCTGTAGCCCCAAGGGCTCCTGCAGGAGGGCTGGCTGAAGCAGCCGTGTGTTGCTGAATGGGAATGGCCTGGTCCCTCATGTGCTCAGCGCGCTGGTTTTGCACACAGTCATTGCTTCATGAATGAGATAAAAATAGCAAATTACCACAAACCCCAGGGGTGCTGACTGCAAGCAAAGCAAAGTTGCCGTTTTCCGTTTTCCACCCATCCGCAGCATTCCTGGTTGCAGACGGGCCGGTCACCCCTCTGAACAGCTGATGGACCCAGGGCTGTCCGTGGGTTGGGGCGTGTTAAATCCTGCCCCACTCAGCTGATTTGCCCTGCAGAGGTGGTAGGATAATTGGCTGGGGATTTAAGACTTGAAATTCATTCCCAAAATAGGACAAAACGTTGCAGCTAGAGTCTTCTTTATGATATTTTGTCAAATATTTCTAGAGATACTTACTTGCACATACAAGGCATTCCAGTGCTCAGGAATTCAATAAACATCTTAAGCTGAGTAGTACATCTAGGTGTCATTTTACAAAAGTAAAAAAGAAGTGAATTCTCCAGGGTTTTCTTGTACGTATGTCTTCTTCATTCTTTTCCCAAAATGGAAAGGAAAGGGGGTTTATTTAAGCGTGGGACAGAGGAGTTCAAGCCTGATTTTACGATGCCTTCTCTCATATGCAGTCCCTGTACAGCGACTAGGAGAGCTCAAGGCTGCATTCACGCCTGCAGAGCGGAGCCCGCAGGGAGCTGATGCTAAGGTTCTCTTTCTTTCAGAAGAAAAACAGATTGAGGCCTCTGCCTGAGACCTGACGAAACGGGCAGGTACCCATCAGGTGTTCCAAGGCTGTAACTGCAGCACAGATTAGAAAAACTTAATTCTTTTCTACCTTTTCTTCATCTATCTGACTGCAATCCGAGTCACTCCAGGATGGTGCGAGCTGGCTCCTTGTCCCCTTTTGCCTTTTCGGCTGTGCAGCGGCCCTCTGCGATGGGGCTTCTGGAGGATTTCTGCCTTGCTTTCCTTTCCTTTTTCTATCCTTGGGCTCCCCCTCACTCTGGAGAGATCCCACCAGTGGCCAAGTGATCCTTACCATGCCACCAGTGCCTTTCCCACAGTGTGTGCAGAACACATTTATTTCCTAGTTCCAGGGAAGAGGGCAGACGGAATTAGCAGCCATGGTCCCCCCCATCTCCCACTGTACATTGGCTGAGCCTGTGGGATCACTCGTTGCAGCAAGGTAAAAAGCATCAAGGCGCGGGGATGGCTTTGACACTGTTATTGCCATTTATTAAAGTTTAACAGTAATATTTATCTAGAAGCACACTGTTCCATAAATTGAAATATATTTCTCCAGAGTCCTCCTCTTCAGCAGCTGAGTGAGAGAGGGTAATACGAAAGTAAAAAAAAAAAAAATTAAGCAAGCAAATCAGGCATCTGTTTTTCTGGTTCCTTTTTTTTTTTGAATGCAGTGAATAAGTTATAGGGAGAGCAGATAAATTCATGTGGTGTAGAGCTGCTAAAAATATCATGGAAAACAGAATGCAGCTCAGTGCTTGTAGGTCCCCTGCGTTTTTCAGGCTGCCCTCGAATCCTAGGGAAGCGCTGGATGCCACTGGCTCTTTTCTGTGGCTCCCTTACTGCAGACCTCCTCTTCCAAAGGTGGATATAAAAGAGGATTAATCGAAAAAACGTTGGGTGTCTTCTTGCAGCTCACCGCAAATCTAAGCTAAGATTTATCAAGAGATCAGCCTTGTCCATGGTGCAGCAAAGATTAGTCAGGCTTTAAAATAAAACTCTTTGGAAAAGTTCACTAAAAATAGACCCTCATGCTTTTATCCAGGAAGAGGTACAAGGGCTACAAATAGACGGTGGTGCTTAAGACAACAAGGCGTCGCAGTGCAAGGATGAGTAAACACCTGCTTTGCTCTGAGGAGAGTAAAATGGGCATTTTAATACCTCTGTACTAAGTGGGGTGTGGTGGGTTTTCAAAAAAACTCTGAAATTCTAAGTAAATTTTCATGGTTAAATGGCATCACGATATTAAGCAAGCACTGTTACACAAGATACTTGTCAGTGGGTATTTTCCCACTAATGGACATCACTGAAATCTCTGGTCTGCTGCAATTTCTTATTATTTGGAAGGGGCCAAGGTATTTTATGTCTCAGACAACTCTAGCATCACAGTTAGGGCTGTGGACCACAACAACACAGTGGAACAAACCCCTGTAGTTTCATAGGAAATAATGCTGCAGGTAGGTTTTCCATCCTATATATGAGATGGGATCTGTGCTTTCGTAATGGAAGACTTTTTTTTGTCTCTGGTATTAAATCCCAGTTTAAATAACTAACATTTATATGAAGAGTTACATTTGTTATACTGAAGTTTACAGGGGAGTTTCCACTGAAAAGCACAGAATAAAATTCCCCACTTGCTGCTGCCACAGTAGAAGTATTGGTCACTTAGTTTTGCGATGCGGCATTTTGATGAAGGCTTGGTATGTTCAGCTGTTTCCATTTCATGAGCTGGGAGGATCTGGCACGTCTCTTACAAACGCCTTCCATAAAGAAGCCTCATTGTTAAAGAAGTGCACTTGTACGTCTGTTCGGAGAACCTATTTCCAGTACTGGATCATAAATGGAAGTTACTGGCTTTTGCTGGGCTATATTAGCCACCTTCTTGTTTTCTCTCTCTAAAGGGACTATTTGGTAAGTGTGATTGAAACAGAGTGAGAGTTTAGTACATTGTATGGATTAAAACAGCCTGATTCTTGATGAAATTTGACCCGGAATCTGACAACCAAAGCACAAAGGTTTATCGAGTTAGCGGCAAAGTAAGAGTGGAAAATGTTTAGCAGATTAGCCACCAGCAACTAAGTAAATGAATTGAAGAGATAGCAAAATGCGGTGTTGTTAATCAGTTTAGCTTTCTGCTGCTGTAACTCTCTTAAGCTGAATGGTAGAGCAGAATTAAAAAACAGAAATAAACCCTGTGGTAAACCTGTGGGAAGAGATGTGCATTGTGAAAGTTAAGGAGAAATGGGCTCAGCAAAGTTAGGCTTCTCTAACACTAGCATAATGCAGCTGAGGATCACGTCATGAATTTTTTTTTTTCTAAGGACATTTTTAAATGTAAACATACATGTGAGGTTTAGATAGCCATTCTGTGGAAAATACCTTAGTACCGCTATCGCAGTAAAAAAATTCCTATGAATCATTACTGGTATTTATTGGGATAATTGAGACCTCGCATTTAGAAACAGGAAACAGAAGAGTTTCTTACTAGATTGAATTACCAAGAAGTATCTGAGTTTGCATTAGCTTCTCCATACTGTGTCTAGGCTTCTCCTTCGGAGGAGCACACCTAGAGTGAGCTAGAGCCACACAGATGTTTATGCAGAGTAATGGCATGTGAATAGTCACACACTAGTTTACCTTGCGTGACCTTCCTGTGTTGATGGTCTTGCAGATAAACAAGGAATGTGAGTTCTAACATTCTGTTTGTGAAACAGAGGCTACATAGTGTAGAGGTCATGCCTGTGTCTAATCCAGGGGAGGAGGCTGAGACCGAGGAAGGTCACACAATAGGGAAAAATGGTACTTAAGAAACATCAGGAATTCTCAGCTGTATGCAATGATGCCATGTAAGTTTCCATGCAAGTTTTAAAAATCCCATTCTTCCTCTCAAGATGAAAGGTAAAGAGCCTGAAAGGATTGGGTTGCAAATTTGCAGAGGCCACATCTGTGCTTGAGATGAGGAACATCAGCTACAGACTGATTTGCTGCCCAGATACACAGCTAGGATGTTTGAGGGGTGCCCTGCACCTGCACAGGACAGCATGGAACAGCTTTTGCTTTCAATTCCAAATGGCCTGCAGAAGGTCCAGGACTACAGAAGAACTACCAAAAGATGTACCTGATCCACACCAAGAGCGGAGGATAAAGCCTATGCCCGTGAGCCCTGGGGCTTTCTTCTGGTTTTCTCTTTCGTGGCACTTATCTGCAAGGTTTCCAGGCTTAGGCAACTAAGAGTAGAAACTGAGGGGAGCCCCAAGGCTGAGCAGCGAGTTTCGAAGCAGCCCTGCACCTACCTTATCAGGTGGCTTGGGTAACTGCTCCTGGGTCTCTTGAACTCCCTTGGCGTGGGCGCTGCTTATCTCGCCTGCCAGAGAAGCCCTTTCTCCCCACACCCTTCGAACCAGATTTCTTTTGAAGTTATAATGAAGCAGCGATAGGAAGGCTCTATCTCTGTAATGGCCTTTAAACATGTTGCTGCATCGTGACAAAAGCGTCGGAGGCAGTGCTACATTTACGGTCCTGGAGGGTAACTGAGGTAGCCAGAGCTCAGCAGATCCTTTAAATGGCAGCAAGGCAATGACAGAGTCAAGGACAAGTCTAAGGGGGTTGTAAAGCTAAAAATGCTAGTGAGCTAATTCTGAGTAACTAGCTTATCTCTGTAAAAATCAATAAAACAGAGGTGTATTATTGCACCGTAGATTTTCCTTTTGAAATGCCAAATTGTCCTAATAATTCTTATTTCTATCCTAATTCAAATTCCTACTGCAGTTCAAATTCATAGTGGAAGGAAAGCAGATTGAGAAAAGCCCAGAGTGTTTATCTATCTTTCAGCAGCTTGCTTGTCTCCTGTAAAGCATTTGTCGATTCTTACTATGAATTGTCTTCGGTTAGGCCTTTGAAATAGTTGCCAGATATCGTAAAATTCCTGTATGTATTTCTGGTCCAAAGATCAGCCTTTTATCAAGTCTGCCAGGCAACTTCCTTCTGACTGGTTGACACTTTCTTGCTAGTGCCAATGTTATCTTTTTTTCTTTTCTCTTGGCAAAATTTTAAAAGGCTGGGTCTGTAGGCAAAGCTTCCAAAAACTTTGAGGGGAAAAAAGGACATGATCCTTATGATCCTGAATAAGTTCTGCAATTAAAAAAAAAAGTCAATATGTATTTAAATGTCAGGACACAGAACTTATCTTTTTCTTGGACAAGTTGCTTTAATGTCTTTGTCAAACTGACAAATATATATATTATAATAATATTTCCAGTTTCACATGAACTTCATATTTTTTCAGTGAAATAGAAATAAACAAATACAGTGATCTTACTTGTTTTTCATACCCAGACAGAGAAATCTAGAAAGATCAACCAAAAAGCTGTGGTGAAAAACATTTCCAAAGGCAACTGTTGACCAACTATTTTGAATAAGCTGCTGCTTAGTGTACACTGCATGTGCAAATCTAACTGGGAGCCTTTCAGTGCATGCAGCCTGGCAGTACACCATGTGGGCACCTCCTCTTGTTCCATTACCAAGAGCGCGTCCTCAAAAAAGGAGTCTAATTGTGCTTGTGAGTTGATTTCAGTGCATGCTAATGTGATGAGTTTAAAAATAAATCTGTTCTTTCATTTGAAGCTAAACTATACACACCCCAGAAGTCTGAGATGTTCTGCTTAAAAAAAAAAGATATTTATTTGACAGGATTGTGTGGAACTTTTCTCTTTTCAAGACATTGCACAACTGCGTTGAGTATCCCCAAGAGGAAGATTCGTAGCCAATTATTTCCATGCTCCAGTAACATAAGTCTGTGGATGGGAGGATTCTTTGATGCTGTTGCAGATTCCAATATCTGAGAAGAGGGTTTGAATCTCCAGTGTGCTGTATGTCAGAGCAGAATGATTTTTTTTTTGTCCCTTTAAAGCCTTGTAACTGAGTTGGGGGATGTGGTGGAATTCTGTGGAAGCAGGACCATAAAGAGCGAAAGGATGGATAAGGAGAGGCCAGCTTGGAGTATCTGTGAGACTGGAGGGAATGCCTTCCATACTGGATAGAAAGAGCATCACTGCTGGACTCTGAACAATTTGTAGTTAGTCTGCCTTTTGGACAGGGCTTTATGCATTCAGGCCAGTAACATGTAGAGAAGTTGCTGGATTTTTTTCGACTTCCCTATTCTTGGTTATGTTGAGGGGAATGTTAAGGGACAGATGCGCATTGATTGCAGCTGTTGCACAGTCTTTAAGATGAGTGTTAGAGATGACATGGAGGCTCCCTGTTGTGCTTCTGTGCTGCGTAGCTGCTGAGCTGCCACCATCGCTGTCAGTCTTTATGTCCAGGGGGAGATTGGCGTGCTCTCCACATGTGTTTGCATCAGTTTTTTTCCAACCAAGGTATGAAATGAAATCTATTGCCAGCTGTGCTGTTCCACTTGAGCAACTGAGGAGAGCCTGTGCATAAAGCTGGCAATGAGTAAGTGAGATTTATTTCTACAAAAGCAAGAACGGGAGAGTTCCTTCTTGCTGCTCCAGTGACTCTCCTTCATGGCATGCAATTTAATATTTTCAGGTGGCAAAGAGTCTAGGCGGTCCTGAGGTTGGAGGACCTTCTCTGAAAATAGCTGATAGAAATAGGAATCTTCCATTAAGTATGGTTCAGTTCAGGTTCAAAAGGAGAGAGTCATAGAAGAAGAGATGTGGGTTTTGTCTTGACTTGCCTAACCTTTAGCAAGTCACTCCTGGTAGAGCCCTGAGGCTCTGGGTGATAGTGCTGCTCTGGAGAGGTGCACTCAAGGAAAGCAGGGTGCTGCCCTACTCACACCATAGGTGTGCGTCCTTTTGCACCTGCTCAGCTCTGCTGGTTGGTTTGGAAAATTGGGGTCTGTGCAAATCCATTTCTGTTTCTTTGAAGAAGCTATTGCTTGCAAAGGATCTGGATTGGGTTGGCTTGGAGTTTTCATTAAAACATAATATGGTAATGAACGTGTGGCTGAGTCAGAAAAGAAATCAGCACACTGATTGCATCTTTCACTGTTGTGATGCGGTTTAGAGGACAGGACCGTAGTGTTAGTCCAGAGTGGTATAATTTGAATCTGCCCAAGGAATGCTTTAGATGATACTGTCCATTGTAGCCCCAAGCAGTCATCGCAGCAGTCATCGGTTCTGGTTGTGGGGATGTCTGGTTGCTTGTGCTCTGTACAGCTTCTGTGCTGGCTGTGGCAAGGGCACCTGTGGCATCTGCTCAAGGGAGATCTGTTCTACGATGGCTGAGTGAGATGGGAGACGGTTTGGGCCAGGCTGCGTAGCCAGATGGGCTCTATTTCTGAAACCTTTAGCAGTGTCCTCGCAGAGAAGTCCACAAGATCACGACACAGTCTGTTGCGTACTTGACCTAGCACTAAGACCTTGCATGTCAGGTGGCTCATGAGCACTTGCTGAGCTCCATCTGCGAAGGAGGAGCTTCCCGGCCAGTGCCTTGCTCCTCTGAGATGAGAGGTGAACCCGTGTCAAAAGCGCAAGCGGCGCTACATGAAATACACCACAGAGCGGAAGCATCTTTGTGAAGACCATCTCTCTTATCCTTTTTATCTTCTGAACGAGCCTGCAGAAGTGTCTCTAAGAGAAAGGTACAACAAAGCTCAGGGCTCACTGCATGTGGATTAGGGCAGACCCAGACTTGCAGTAATTTGCCTCAGCTCAGAACTTACACAGCTCTAGCAAATTCTTTTGAAACATCATTTCCCCCCCCCACCCCCTTGTTTGTTCTTCTCTGTTTGTTTTGAAGTGTGAATCAAGTTTGTACCTATTTCTCCATACACAACCAATTGCAGGAGAAATCTGCCAGAAACAGCAACTGAGCAGAGGGAATGACCACAGTGAGTGAGTGGTGTTTGCTGTCTGCTAACCTTTAGTCCAAGTGCCAGCCGTGGACACACCTCCCGAAACTTTTTTAGGACATGATCTAAACTAAAGCTGCTCAATAATAAATAAATGTTCCGTTCACTCCAGCACTTTTAGTTGCACAATGGAGTGAGCTTTGTGCCCCTCAAATGTTTGGCTGTTCCCATGGCAAGGTTTCTTCTCTTCCATTTTTTTTTTTATTTCTCTGTTCATTAAAGTCAGGAAAGAGAAAGTGTCCTACTTTGTGCAGTCCTGTCCTTATCTTCAGAAGTTAATAGATCCCATTAAAATCTGCCGCTCTCTGTTTTTCTTGTGTAAACCGTTTATGTCAGAATGATACGTTGTGAAACTGGAGTTAGGACTTCACGTTCGTGTGCATTTAGAAAGAACAAAGGTGGCATTCATTCAAGCTGCTCATGTTGTTTACTTTCATCTTTATTAATCTCTCATTTTGAGGCTTTATCCCACATTTCATACTTCTCTCTGGCTGCAGGTTGCTTGGCATATCTACAGCAAGTTCAACTGTAAGAAAACAGATTTACCCTCTACCATTTTTATGACAAGTTGCACTAAGATAAAAAAAGTTCACTTAGGCTGAAGGAGGATTAAGGTTGAAAATCACCAAGAGGGAGTGAGAAGAATTAAACAGATACACGTGCACAGTAGGATTCACTGCACAGCCCTTCTAAGGCCTACGGAGAGTATAAAACTGAATCAGGCTCCCATCTTTCTTCATTACTATAACTAATGCTGCCACCCTTGCGCTACAGACACGGCCCTTTTTCTGCTTCAAATACCACTCAGTGCATTAAAACTACTCATCTGAAAGAGCCTCACTGGGCATTAGTAATGGTTTCGGGATCGAGCCCTGGTAAGAAGGTTAATTTTGAAGGCCCCGTGATGCCTGTGCCTGGGTGCATGGTGAGGGAAGAGGGATGTGGGCACTGTGGCTGCTCTCCGTGCAGCACTGGGGCGACGCATGGGGAGGTGAGGATGGAGGGCAGCTCTCCTGCTGCTTCTGCAGGCCTTCCTCACTGCTGCAGTGCCCTGAACACTTCGTCTTACCTGTGTGTCGCGGTGTCACTCCAAATCTTCTTCCAGCAAAGGATCTTAGGACTAAGCTCTCATGCCCTAGTACTACCTCACACAGCAGCATCAAGGTGACGTGCAAAGGCTGGGTGATCGCTGGTTGGGTGAAAATGGCCACGGAGAAGCCATGTCTGGATTTTAATTATCCTTGGCATATCCTTTCCTTGGCGTTGCCACGGCACTCTTTTTCTTCATATCACTGAGCTCTGTATGCCCGTGAGATGCTTCTTGCACTAGCACATGAGAGAGATGCACAAAGCCAGGTGATGCTCTTGACAAATGCCACTTTCAGCAGGGCCTTAAGATTTATTTTCACCATTCACACTACAGAGAGAAAGAACTTTTAAAGTGTGGATGTTCCAATGATAAAGGTTCTTCTCTGGAAGCTTTTTCTTCTTGTTCATTAAAGGGAAGTAAGAGAAAATCATTTTGTGTTTGGAAAAATTAGATACAACCTGTAGGCTAGATTGCTGGAAATAAGGAGAGGGATAAAATGAAAAAGTGATAAAACATTTTGTTTTGAAAGGCCAGATTGTTTTACATTTTAGTTTCATATATGACTTTCAAGTTTCTGTAATTATACAGCATAAAGCAGGGTAAATGTATAAATATTATTTATATATGTATGAATATATTTATACTTTTAAATGTTATATATTTTTATGTATAGTCTTAATTTCACCAGTTTTGGGGGTTTTACGGTTTTGTTTTTCATATCTAACTTACGGGTTATACCTATGAAAGATTATGGACTGTATGCAGAATCTTGCCCAGGGAAAAGCTGTTCAATCCAGCTTAGTAACAATGAAATAGAATGGGTGCCTGGGTCATATGCTTCTGCTCTCTATTTCTGTCAGGTGGTGCGGGTCAGCAGAAAACAAGGCTTTGGTTTTCACTTCATCACCTTCCTCTCCTCTTGGCGGTTTCTACACAGAAGAAGAATTGAAGAATCCAGTTCACTATTGTGTTATGCCGTAGTATGTTTTCAGTACCCTCTCATTCAGTTGCTTATGAATTCATTATTTTGATTCAGCTCTCAGTCAGAGTTACATGTGAAAGGGACTGTTTACAGAAAGGCAAGGTCAAGTACAAATTGTAGGAGAAGTGACAGAGTTTGAATTGTAGCTTGGTATTGTCTAATTTTCTTGCAAATGAATTTCCCGCTTTCCCATGCATAGTCAAATGTAATTTAAATGCACCTCTGTTATGTGTTGCTTCTCTAGCTTCTATGAGAAAACACCTATGATGCTTACATTTGTATGGCATACCTGAAGCTTGCTATGAAGAGGGCGTAAACGACAGAATACAAATGTACTTATCTCAAGCTCTACGGCCTTGTGGTTTGAGCACATGACTCAGGAGAATAGATTAGTGCCCTGCCTACGTCAGAGATGCTATATGGCACTGAACTAACCTTTTGACTTCTCCAAGCAATTTTTCTCCATTCATAAAATGGAGTCTCTGCACCTTCATTCTGTCATGTTTATAAAGGGAGCTGAAGACCGTCAAATAGGAGACCTTAAGGAAGGATAAAAGACTAGTGTGAATATGCTTTGGTTTCTCACGGGCTTCTTGTCACCCCAGCTACTCCAGCTGGATCAGTTGGGAGTTGTCGGCATTTCCTAGGCAAGGACTTACGACCTTGGATGGTTGTTGTAAATTTGCTTTGGATTTAATGCATATTGTTAGGACTGTGAACTTCCCAGGCTGAGGCGAACAGTAGGATATGGGAGTATTCAGAGCAAAGCAATGAAACAAGGATCTTATATTATTTCAGTAAGGTAAATTTCAGTAAGTATGTTTAGGTGTTCATATTGGGTGTCAGATGCAGCCAGCCTGAGGTCTGTGGTGACAAGAGTTGTAACCAAAAACAGCTGCAAGTTTGGATTAAACTCTTGTATAATATGAACCAGGAACCCTGAGGTAAAAATCAAGCCAGAAAGATGACATAGCATTCAGTGATCTAAACTAATAAACTGCATGTGGAAATACCAGAAGATGGACTGCTTTGATTGTTTAGCTCTTTCTTCTGTGTTACAGATAGATTATTACATAAACTTTTTCCCTGCTTGTGCTATGATGTTGGCTAGGTGTAGTTTTTCTTCCCTTTTTGAGAGGGCACTTGGACCTAATGGATGTGATATTGTTGTTTACAGTGTCATGATCAGTGGGTGTGCAAACTGTGCCAGGACTTACCCAGGCAGAGGGCAGACAACTGTAGTTAGACTAGTAATAGGCAAGGCATGGCCTAAGCGCTCAAGAAACCTCTTTCATTAAAAAATCCTTGTTTTGTTTTCTCTTTTTGGCCTTTGCATGTCTTTGACTTTTCAGAAGTAGCAGGCACTTTTCCTGGGGAGATTTTCCCTTTCTTACCCTTCTACCCCACGAACCTTACCCAGACCCTTCCAAGGACCTAGTCTCTAGGAGTGATGTGGGTCAGTGTAGGACGAGCCCCATTGGCCTTGAGGCTCTCCCAGTGTCCCCGTGCACCAGGGTGGACCATGGCAGGAGGAAAGAGTAGCCTTCAGCAACCTCCCAGCTCAGCCTTCAGCCAAGCAGCCCTTGCATGTTTTAGGATATAAAGGCAGGCTAGGAAAATGCAGGGGAATTCTCAAAAGAGGAGGACAGTCCTGTTTCTGTAATTAATTTCAGTGGCTAAGGTCTAGTCTCTGGGGTCCAGATTGCTCGCATGAGAGAGCAGATCAGTTCCACCTTTCTTCCGACGTGTCTTGATGACTCCAGGCAGGCAGCAGTACAGCAGCTGGCGAAGAGCAGCGGCACCAGCCAGTGAGCTGGAAGCAGGCCAGCCTTTGGAGAGCATCTTCTCTGAGACGTGGAGAGGTCAGGGCAGACAGGTAACAGATAACACCACGTTTAGTTTGTTACCAGCCTGTGTGCTCTGTGATACAAGCAGAGAGGACAGCTGTGCATTTCAGAAAAAAAGAAAAAGGTTCCATGAAAAAAATCAAGACCGTGCTGGCTAGATTTTCATCTTCAGGCTGCTAATCTTGCATGAGAAATAGATGTGGGCATAGAGATTCAGCAATTTGGAAAGTAAAACGTGAAAGAAAAAAAAAAGAGATTTGAATGTTTCAATTTTCCAGATTTGTAAACTGCCCAAACAATCCCACAGCAACCTCTGGCATCCAGAGCCAAAAAATCAATCAATAGACATCACTGATCGCTATTCTTTCATATTAACCTGCAGACAGAGTAGCGTTTAGGATTTTGATAACAGCCTGTTTGCAAGTCAGAATAGAGAACTAAAAATAGACCTTCCCTACTTTAAGTCTTGAGATTGGTCTTGGAGTATAGGTAAGTGACAAAGTCAGTCATCTCTTCACATTTCTCTAGAAATGTTTCTTTATTTTTACCTGAGTTTGATTCAGTTTTTAATTTTCCTGGATGTAGAATGAAGGAATTTTATACTGCTCAGCAAGAAGTTGTTAACAAGACAAAAACAAATAGTAGACTTCAGTGAAGAAGCTAACAAGTGCTCTGCATAATTTCTATTTAATTCATATATGTTTCAAAAGTTTTTTGAGATCCTATAGGAGCCCAGGGCATTTTCTGCATTACAGAGTCAGCTCTTGCATATGCTGCTTTAATATTCCTCTACCATGAAAACTTCACACAGCAAAAGAAATACTGGAAGATATTGTGGGCATGTGACATTGTTTATTGTATTGTTGTATGTAATTTGAATTATCCTATTTGCATTGGTTTGTTATAGATGATAGGCATCCTTATTGACATACTTGAAAAATATTAACACATATTTTTATGTCTACTCTTTGTTTAACCTTGTCTAAAAGCTTCTAACATTTTCATTATTAATATAATGATTTTGGGCTTAGGAATTCTGATATTATTCCTGAAGCACTTAAAGTTGCTAAAACTTTTCTACTATAATTTTATTCTTCCTTTCACTTTTGAGACAAAAATCTTCCCTAAATTTAATGTTCAACCGAATATATGTATATATAATATATATGTTGGCAAAAATCAACAAAATCAGTAGAGCTGTTTTTTTTTTCTTTTTTTTTTTTTTGTGTGTGCTTGAATGTGAAGATCACCTCTAGTTTGACCTTCATCAGAATTCATGCAACCTCTAGTCAGGAGTGCAAAGAAAGAAATATTTAAATGTGTCACTAATTTAACTTCTTGCTGAGTATACACACTGAGGAGCAGCATTATGAGGAGCTTAGCCTACGTCCTGGCAAGCTGTGATGACATGTTCATTTTGTTTTTACATGTTGGCATTTGATAGATCTCCTGGGATTTTTATTGCCTATGTTTTATTAAAAGTGCACATGCAGAGCACATGTGTTTTTCTTCATTATGTTGGACAATTCATGTGGTTATGATTCAAACAGAAAAGCAGAACATTGCATCAATAATGCTGTAAGTCACAACCAAACTAAAACATAGATTTTCTGTAATAATTTCTTCTGTCATAGAAGTATGGCACAGAGGTAAAGAAAGTTTAAAAAAATTGAGTTAATACTGTGAATTTGTTTTTATAATAGATATTTGAACTCCCATGACTGAGGAAAGATTTTGTAGGAAATGCTGAAATACTTCTTTTTCCTTTGTTTTTTCTCCTATGGAGATTTGATCATTTTGAAGTGAACTCAGATCAGAATTACCTTAGCTGAACTATCCAACCGTTGCGATGTGGAGTGCTGTTGTCTTTCCATCGTACCTGTAATTTGGGCACCCAGTTTCCTGCTTTTCCCTATAGGCCGGCTTAGAGGTTAAATTATGTCTTAAGATGAGAATGGAGCATGGTGAGGTTAATGGGCATTAGGCAGAGAAAAAAAGATGGACCTGAGGTAACTAGACAGCTTCATATCACCCTATCGTCTGCTGTGGCCAGGGGCTGTATAGCCTTTTCCTGAACTTTCTCTTCCTGCATTTTTCTCAAACCCCGAATTTCACCTGAGCTGTAATGAGGAGTAAGTAGGCACATGACTGAGAGGAGTCATCAAGTCTCATCTAATCAATTGCTTTCCATTTTTGGAAGGTGATTATTTGCAAGCCTTGTGCAGACCACATTTTGGTCAGTTGCAGAGCCACTCTTCCCATCTCATAGATATCTGTACTACCGAGAGAAGGAAATTGTCACTTGTTCTGTGGAAGAGACAGCAAAACCTATGTTACAGCAGTGAGCTGAGGCATAAGAAAATAATGTAAACTGTCTGTCTCTGTCACTATGAGAGTAGTGGCAGCTGAGAAACCAAATGAGACATAAGGAGATTAAAGGGGCAGGCAAGTGAGAGACAAAAAGACATGTACTGACCTTGTTTAGCTTGGAAAAGCTTATTAATAAAGAGGAAAAGCATGGTTGAGAATTCCACCTGAAGATGAACTTTCTTTTATGTGGTACTTAGAAATGGTCAGGGGGATTACCTTGCACGGTGTTACTCCAAAGAGTTCTTATTTCCAGAGGAAGCAAGTGGTCTAGGCTGTGGCAGGTCCGTCCAGTGACTGAGCAGACGAGTATGTGCTCTCTGCTCAGCAGAACACCGCGCGTTGGGGAGTGTGGAGGGGTGAGCTCTCATAGGCTGGTGAAAGAGCAAAAGGAGCTGAGATGCAACCTGTGGCTGCGCGTGAATGGAGAAAAGGGACTTGCCCCCTTTTAATTAGACAGGCCCGTCATGTAAAGTCATAGTGACAACAGCACTTCTTTTTCTTAAATATAGAACTGGAAATAAGAAGAGTTACAAAGCAGGTAGATGTTATCAGGGACGTTGTAATGGGATACAGGGAACTGGTTTAAACAGAAAAGATGAGGCTGCACTAGAAAATAAGTTACTGTGGTCAATTTGCTACTGTAGAATAATTTTACATCTGTAGGGCACTGATTCACCTATTGTGAATGATAGAAAATGGTGGTGGAGTAGCTGATCTGTAGAACTGATGATCATGGCCTAATGTCTGTGAGTTACATAATTTCTAAAACGAGCTTTGTCTTTTGTTCCAAAGGATCAGTGAAGCACTTTGTTTAAGATGGCTCTTCTGCTGCACATTTTTCTTGCCCTTAAGTGAATAACTTCGTTTTCTCTTCAACTGATGTACAACTAGACTCACTAGTCATCTGGGGAAGTTGTCTAGAGAACTAGTGCTCAGGCCACAAGGTACGGAGGAACTGAAAAGTCACCATCAGTTTAGCCTTTGGGAAGCAGGGAAGCATGTTGGATTCCTGCTAAATAGGAATGTGTGTCGAACCTAATGTCTTTCTACAGAAACATCACCCTCTGCTATGTAATGGTTGCTTTTGGCCATTTTCCTGTTGATAAACTCCATTCACTGGTACAGTCTTTTGTGATGCTGGTGCATCCTATGTAATCGAATTATACACAGTGGCCGTTAACTTATCAAACTGAAAGGGGATTCTGTAGTCCTTTTCCTTTGTTCTGCATGTGAAATCCTCCAGCCCTGTTACTATGCATGAAGCCGTTGTGCTGGCAGTGAAGAGCCTTCTGGCTCAATACAAGAATACATGTAGCCGTATCACCTATAACAGAGAGGAAAGAAAGGATTTAGGAAATGACCATCGACTATTTCAAATATACTTAACGCTAAAGACATCCTCTGAAGCTAGAGTGCTTAAAATTGCATTCAGAGCACAGCCTGATCCCATGAAATATTGCAATTGAGCTAAACTCTTTTGGTGTACACCTGGAGAACTGCGAACCCAGCAGTGGCTTGCAGATGGCCATCCCATCTGTGCCTGTAAGGAGGCCTTTCCAGCATGTTGGTGCCTAGAATATGGGGGAGATCGAGATACAGCAAAATCGTTTCTCTACAGATTGTATGCTAAAATAGTTGGGTTTTCAATTCACCCTCCATTGAAGGCTGAGAAGGTGGTATTATGCATGTATGTATGCACACTGTGCACTGAAAGTCTTTAAACTGCATCAGCTCTTTAGTTGTGCAAAAGCCAGAATTGTCAACAAGATCTGAGAGCAAAGAGGAGGAGGCAAGAAGTCTCAGAAAGATTATTTCCTCAAAGATAGCAAATCTAGCTTAGGCCTCGGTCATACTTACAGAAAAGTAAGATGCTGCTGGATGGCTTCATGAGTTTACTAATTATAAGTACAACAGTGAACTGTAAAATATTCCATTTACTCTTAGTTCTGAGAAATATTGGAAGGAAATTTTTATAGCCTATAATTCCCTTAATTTTAAGGGAAAAAAAGTGGTATCAGAGCATACTGGGAGCAGTTCTGGGAAAGGTGTAATATCATCTGTTGGTATGGAGTGCTATAAGAACATTGATTCATCCTTATTTCTGAGAAAGGATATTTGGCCTGTATCTTTAGGATGTAGGCTTATCTTTTATCAGTTTGTATCCTTCCTCATATAATCAGAGCGAAGAATCTAACCTTTTGGGGAGTAATAACGGCAAATGAGGTAGCAGAGGATGGGCTAAACAGACTGTGTACACTTTGAGAACAATTTTAGTAGTAGACAGGTCAGATAGGAGTGCCTCAGCAGCCCTAGGGTCTGTAAAGTCTTTGCAATATTTCCAAGTGAGTAATGGATTTCAGTTTTACTGTTTTCCTGTGTAAAAATATATGTCAGATTCTGTTGACTACTCCCAATCCCTTTTTAAAACTGCGTACCCTAGTAATATGTAAAAGCAAGTCTGGGCTTAATATGTTCAACAAAAATGTGTCTGCACTAGAGAAATATTGCCAAGCAAACCAACTTCCCTTTTAATGGGTTTAAAAGTAGATTGGCTGCTGGTGCATGCGTTCATTTCATCATCCCAGACGATCTACAATATACTTCCTGTAAGTGTGATAACAAGCCAAGCTGTCTTCAACACGAGTGCTGTGCAAGAGGAGGAAGAGCAGTCAAAATAGTGTTTTTTTCTTCTTTGTACCAACAATACAGGAAACTATTTCCAACAGGCTGTGACATGAACTGTCTGTGTTGTTATTGTGTACAGAGGCTTGCAGTAGGCAGGCTATCTCCCTTAGCACTCAGGCTACAGGCTCTTCATGATACGGGTAAGACCAGAGTAGGTCAGGGCAGGAGGATTTGCACCCCTGGTGTGTCCAGCTTTGGGATGCATGAGGGGTTGGGTAGAAGGAAAATTGGGGTTTTTGCTGACCCTGGTCAGTCTGAACCAACTCCCTCAGGCATTTCCAAGAGATTCCTCTTGCTCTCCAGTCTTGTCCTTTGGAACCTGGAAATGTAGAAGTGTCCAGGAGTAAGGAAAGAAATGTCAGAGTGGGAAGGTCGTTCTGGAAAGAGGATCTGTTTGGAGGAGGGCTAAAGCTCTGTTGTCCCAGATAAGTTCAAGGCCAGGTTTGGGTTGCAGTGTTTTGTGGTGTCTCACTAGAACATGCCCAGTGAGTCCACGTGAATGCTTTAGCCAGCAAACTTCTTGCATAATGTCACGGTGAGTACAATGGAAATATTTGACTTACAGTGACAGAGGGATTCAGTCATGGAGAGTAAGTCGTTCTCCTTGATGTATATCCAAGTCAGAAATATTTATTAAACAGTTTCACTGAGTAGTCTTTGACCTGTAACTTATGCACAAGCGGTTCCTGGTATCAGATTAGGCATAGTCTAGCCAGACCTTCAACAAAATCCTGAGGACTCTCCTGGCATATCTGAACATGGTTGATCTCTGGCACCAGGCTTACATGTGCCTCCAAAATATCACTTCACATCCTCGGATGGCCTCAGAAGCTTTCAGTCCGCTTCCCCAAGAGAGATCAGAGAGAGCCTGGGGAAATGCTGGATCTATGTCTGTGGCAGGGACAAGGCCTGGTATTAATGAAGCAGATCACTCCTAGCAATCCTGTGGATTTTAACTTGTCCATCATTAGCACTAAGTTATTCTTCTATAGCAGATCGTTGTGTTCTGTATTTCTAAAGATGAATATCTAGAAGAAGGAGCAGCCAAGAAGTATTTTATTTGATAAAAATGTACATTTAAAATGCAAGGGTCCTATATCACCCTTAAAAGGTGGTATTTCATTAATGAATGAAACTAAAGCAATGCCTCTTAACTTTGCACCATGATTGTTTACTTTCTCACCTGTTTTCCTAAAATATAAGTGTTCATCCTTACTGTTCACATTGCATGTGTATTTATAAGCACAGGTGAAGAATGATGGCATTTTCTTGTTTAACACCTATGCTTCCTGCTAAATAATCTCTCTGGCAGAATCCCTGTGAGTCATTATTTGTGCTGGTAATATTTTTTTCACACAGGTCAATATTGAGATGCATGAAAATGTTATTAGCCTTTGTCCTGAAAGCAATCAAACTTTGCCTGAGCTCTCAAAGCAGCAAGGAGGGGGGCCATCAAGCGTGCACAAGGGACTTGCAAGGAACAGAGTTCCTCAGCAAACCTACTCTGTGTGACTCTAGAAGTGGGCTCTTCAGGTTACCTTGACCATTTCAGATGAGCTATCTTCCCTCTGAATTGCAAACCTTGCACTCCTCAGTTAGCTAGAAAGAATGTTTTCCCCCTGCTCCACTGAAAATACCTTTTTGCGCTGGATACCTTAAGCCTTTATTGCTGGAGAGCTGGAATTGTAACAAAGAACTAGGAGGCATAATTGCAATAAATTGAAGCTTAAAATAAAGTGAATTATATTATTAAATGATTTCATTAACACCTGACAATTAAATCTCTAATTTGAAAAGAACAGAGGAAGTCCTTGGCATCCCCAGGTATAATGGTCTAATCGAAGATTTGAGCTCCCTGCAGTTCTTGTGGGAAGGTGGATTTTGGTTTAGCTACGTTTCACTTCTGGAGACATATATCAAGGAAGATGTTCATTTTAAGAGAGGCACATATTTTTTCATAAGCAAAAGACACAGCTATTTATCTCCCACAGATTTCTACTTGCTAGCAAAAGGAGGAGAAGCTGTTTCTGTTTGCAGTTGCTTGCCGTGCCGAATCTAGGAGAGCTTCTAAGGAGAGCCAGAAGTAAAAGGTCATGGGATGCCAGGAAAGCTGCAAGGATTGTGCCCACAGTGCTGCTGTTGAAGAAGGCTCACTGAAATCAGCTGAAACAAAATATACTTTTGCCCCTCAAAAGATCAAGTAAACTAGTCAGGAAATGTGTAAAGTTCAATGCTTTTGTAGGAAAAGAGATGCCTTGAGTCTGTCTTGGGATTTCCCAAACGTCAGCCTCGTGCACACCTAGGTGGGTGCTGGGGAACCTGCATGGATGCAGAGCGTGGCTCAGTGGGCAAATTCTAGGGCAGCGGGAAAGGAGAACAGCAGCTGCATCCCGCTCCCGGCACGGGAACCGAAACTGGAGGTGAATGGATGAGCGAGAGGGAGCAGTCTCTCGGTTGGAGAAAATGCTGATTGCAGCTTTCCAAGGAATCTGTCCCTCAGTAATCTCTCTGTGGCAAATATCCTTGTTTTGATGAATCTGCTCCTTTCAGACAGCTGAAGGAGCTTGCTCATCACATTCGGTGGTGGCCGTGGTGCTCTTGCAACAGTCCTCAAGGACACTGGTGTGTTTTGCAACCCATGGCGAAGCGGTGACTGGTGTCATATGCACAAAGCAGTGACTGAAAGGCCTGTGGTCACGGGAGACCACTCCCTGGGTAATCATCCTCTGCCTGCCGGTGCGGAGATGTTTTGACATTTACCAGCAGCCTGGAGGCACGTTAAGGGCAGAAGAGCCTGAGCTAATGGCAGCACCGTCCCAAAAGATCAGCTTCCTTAGTGGCGTTATTGAAGAAATAATTTATGAAAAACTACAGCTTTAATGGTCAGGAAGGAGTGATGTGGGTGTAGGAGACATGAGATAGGTAGAAATAGGGAACAAAAAGGACTTAAATCAAAATATATCATAATTTCCAGTCAGTGACTTGAGTAAAGATAGGATTTCTAGTCAGTGGCTGTGCCCTGAAGATAGACACGCAAATGTCTGATCTCAGATTTTTTTCTCTGGAGCTTTTGAGGTATTTTGTCCTTTGATTGATGCCATTCATCTGTTAATCAGGCAGAAAACCACCAGAGCTTAAACTGACTCATTGTTACTGCAAGATACAGAAAAAGGACAATGGTTTTTTAAAGAGCATTTGAAGAACATGCTTCTTCTGTTGGGTTTGTGAGGCAAAAGAAGAAAGGGATCAATTTTTCCCACTTTGGATTGTGTGTAAAGTGTGAACTTTATTGTGTGCAGTGAGATAGAGCTAAGTCATGTAGTCTGAGGGACTTGCTGGAAAGCATCACACAAGTGCTGCATGGTGCAATAAAACTTGATCAATGTTCTTCATCTGTGAGTTGCAAATTCAACCTGGCCCAAACATTTTCCTGCCCCGGAAAGTGCTCATAACTACAAAATTATCTAGTCTATCATATTTTTAATGTGTACACCACGACCATTTCCTCCCTTGGTTTCTGATAGAATAATCTTTGTTGGCAAGGGATAAGTGATAGAAGCTCTCCTGTCTCTCGCTGAGGATGTCCCTAGGGTGCTGCCCTGAAAGCAGAGCATTCAGCACGGGGCAGGCATCTGAGCAGCGTCTGCAGCTGGAGTTCCCTTGCTCCCGGGCACGGTCAGCAGTGCTGCAGCTCTGAGCTGTTGTTTGTGGTAACCTTGGCTGTTAAATTTTCAGGCAAAACAAAACAAAACAGAAAAAACCCAGCAGTAAGTAACAGCAAGTCAGGTAAAGCCATTTTATTATAAGGCTTTTTATTATAAGACACATAAAAATGCTAGGATTATATCTTCCTGTGGTTTATGAGTTGGGCACAGTTCAGTCAGACAGATAAACATATACTTAACTTTAAGAAGATGTATAAGAGCTGCTGAGTTACCATGCAGCTGTGTCCCCAGAGATGCCCGCTATTTCGATCAGAAGACCAGGAAATTGGTGTGCGGGTGGGATGTGCGCTGTAAGTGAGCATTCAGCTCCGTGCTTTCACTTGGACGCTGGCCCACGGGCAGGCCAGGCATCTCATTACTAATGAGAGGCAATTTATAACAGCCATTACGCCGAGGGGTTAAGTGCATCACACAGTTTTACCAGGCCTTTTCAAAATCCATTGCATAGCCACTTAGTGGTGGAGGGTTTTTTATTTATTGGCAATAATTTCTTCTGAACGTGAATATTCTTCCACAGCTCCAACATACAGGAATTTGGTCTTCAGTAATATTGTATAATTGTCTAATTTACTAAATGTCTTTAGTAAAAATCTCAGTAACAATATGAATGAAGGCCTTAGGATTTCACTCACTGGGGTTTATTATTGGGCTTTGACTTTTAATTGCTCAGACTAAAGCGCTCTACAGGATGTTGCCATTTTGTTGTACATTATGTTTGCCACAACATCCTTTGCCCTGGAAAACGTATTGCCATAGAAAATATAGCTGGTGTTAACATCGTTGTGTAAGTTATGCTTTGGTACGTAGTCGAACATGAAAATTCAAGATTAAACTCCCTGCAAGCTTTTGCTTGTACGATGCATTGTAATATGTGCCTGTGCTTTCCTTTTCTAACCTGGCACTGAAGGAGTGTGAGAGCTCCTGCGGAGCTAACGCGTGGGACCCCCGTGCCTCAGCCCCGCGAGGGCCAGCCGGTCCCGTGGGAACGGCCCTGCCACAAGCCCGCCTGGCTGCCGTGCTCTTCCCGGGTGTCTGCAGCTGGTCACTGACGGGGTTCGAACTGGGGTAAATGGACTGCTTCAGTCCTCGTAGTAAAAGCCATCAGGGTAAAGAGCACAGAATAACTTGGTAAATTACCCTTTTTAGATTTCTCTTTAAGGCTTTGAAAAAGTCTTTTTTTTTTTTTTTTTTNCCCTTAAGGCTTTGAAAAAGTCTTTTTTCTTTTTCAATTAAATTTTGCCAAAATTATAAAATTCAGCCTAGTTTTTATGGAACCCACTCTGTGCTCATCCCAGGCAGTGCCAGGAGATGCACTGTGCAAATATCATCCATGCAAAGCATAAAACCTGCTGCTGGGCGCCGCGTCGTGCCTCCTGCGTCTGAGGCTCAGCGCTGGTGTGCGCCGGGGTCTGCTCTCAACACGGGCATCACCACGGGGCTGCTCCCTCGCAATCCTTTTGCAGCTCTAAAATGAGCGTTAGGCAGACGCTGGGGAGAGGAAGGCGACTGAATCCTGCGAACTGCTTCTCAGCCAGATCCTTTGACGGAGCGCCATGTGCCCTCAGGGCAGCACATGTTTAATGCATAAGGTAGAAAACAACCCCATCATCCATCTTCAGGCCCATAGTCCTGAATTTGCACTTCTCTGTGAAAGCTGTTCTGTATTCTGTATTCGTGAACGCCCATCTTCAGTCCTGTTGTTTTCCTGGGTGCAGTCTGCAGGTCCCTTGCAGGCCTATTTCTGACACCTTGATAAAGGAAAAAGAATATACATTGATCACCCAAACAACTTCTTTATCCAAATGTCCAGTCTATTTCTCAGTTACTTGAATAAAATCCCTAGTCCATGTGAACAGGAAATTTTTCTCTCCTCTTTCAACAATATGGTCACAATATGTGTACTGCCATACTCATTTTTTTGAAGGCATAGTATGGAAAAAAAGCCTCCAAACCCTAATTATTAAGGCAATGAGACAATAAAGCAGATGTGCTACACTTGGTGAAAATTATTGTTGGATTGTAGCATTTTCTCTGTAAAAAGCCTTTCTGGTTCCAGCAGATGGCATGCACTCATCGAGGCTTGCTGTGTGTGATCATACGCACTGCTCCAAGGAACAGCTGTCAGGAAGGATAAAACAGCACATGCTAAGCTTTAGGAGCTGAAATAATTTGTCACAAGAGATTCTATTTTGCTACACTTGATTTCTGTAATTTCTTTAGCATATCGTAGGAAGTTCGTGTTTCTTCAAAATGAAGTTTATTCACTTTTCAAGGGCCCAGCCTAAGTATTTTTTGTGTTTTATTGAGAATTTTCACAATAAGGAACATGAGCAGAGTTTGGCCAAATCCAAACTGTTGGAGCAATAGCTGAGATTGAAGCAATCTGAATATCTGGCAAAGTGCATTGGCATAACAAGAAAAGCTGAGACTCTGGAAAAAAATGAGTAAGAGAAAAGAAAGACTAGAAGTTTCTTGAAGAGGATGTATTTTAAGACATGATGACAGCAAAAGCTTAAATTGTATTTTCTATTTCTCTGCTTGTGAAATAAATAATTGCACTGTACTGATGAACAGATATGTTCATGTGTAATATTATGGCCCAACACTTCTGTATTTCAGTGGAGGTTTTTGGCACTCAGTAATTTCAATGATAAATTAGCTTGATATTTATTTAAGATTTCTGTTAAGAGAGATTTTGGAGAACAGTTGAGAAAGACCATTATCTACAATCTAAGCAGAATTAATATCTATTAGGGTACAGAACCAAATCGGGATTTTCAGTTTCCATACACTAATCCAAATTCTGACATTTTCTCCATAGAAGTTCAACTGTTTTCCTGTAGTCTTCTTAGTAGTTGTTCTTTGTACAAACAGTTTCTGACTCTATCCACAGTACTTTCTGGAAGAGAGATTTCCCACACAGGAAGCATTGAGAAATGTTTTATAACAGAATATACAAGGCTGCGAGTTAAATTAGTGCTGGGCTCAATGCTATGTGCTGGCTCCTTGACAAACATCCCATGCAACAGAATGCCTTTTTTAAAGAACTGGTTTCTCCTTATTAAATCTATCTGAAGTCTAGCCAGACTTGAATCTATTTGTGACCTTTGCAGGGCTTAAAGCAAAATATTGGAAAAGTGAAAGGTCGGCTATCTCAGACTTTCACCACAGCAAGTCAGAGAGGAGCTTTGATTTTTTTTTCCTGCTTAATTTTTCTGTCTTTCCTAGTCAACCCAGCATTATTCAGTCACATCTCAGCATACCCTTGATAAACTAAAAGCTTTTGTTAGTATTTTGAGAAGAAATTGGCTCATTATGTGGCTTCTCAAAGCACAGTGGAAAAGGAAGGTGACGCTTTACTGAGAGGGGACTTCTATTTGCTGGTTTAAGCAGCATTGTAGAGTACTTTTAGTTGAAAGATACTTGGAGCTATTTCTTTACCATGCTAGGGAAATCACCTGCAACTTCAGCATTGCAGAGACTGCTAGTGTCTCCTATCAGTACTTCCATGCTGCTGTGAAGGCTATAGAGAACTTTTAACATGCACAAAGAATGATAGTCATTAGTATAGAAGGAGAGTTTTCTTGATATTTTAGTTTTTTTCTGCCCATTGGGATGTGTCATACTTTTGGCAATAACCTATAGATTTGGTCCTAGAGAGAGGGTCCTTTTATCTCTAAAAGTGTCTAGGTGAATGCTAATAATTCTGTTCAGATTTGGTTAGAGCTTTCTTAATTGTAGAGTACTGAGACTTCAGTTCAGCCATGGGGTTTCCATGGCCGTGAGAAACTTGATGTGTGCCCGTGGTGCCTCCCAAAATCACTGGGAAAACTGCTTTCGCTGACAAACCTCTGAGACCTTGCCACAGCAAAAGGTGGTTCAAGAGCCAGCACCAAGGAGAACCTGGAGCTCTCCTTTGGTTTCCTATTGCCATGACAAAATTACTTCTTACCACCAATGCCCGTGCAAGCAACCTGTTCAGCCTGTCCGTGAGCTAGTCTGAATGCTACCAAAATAATCCACATTTGCACCTCTTTCCGTCCCTAGCCAGCATGTCTACGAGCTGCCACTTTTCTGAACTTCTCACATTCTCATTGCCCTAGTAATCTTTGCTCAGTACTCTTGAAAACTATGTTAATCCCAGATCATTTCATAGCCTTTTTCTTTGTGCTACCTGGCACACCCCAGGTAGAAGCAAAGGCAAGATCATGATTTTACTTGTCTCTGAGGTTCTGAGCCTGTAAGTAGATAATTTTGCACAAAGCACATCATTATTATATCCTTTGCCATAATAACAATATGATTCATCCTTAATTCTATTACTCTCCATCTCTACAGCAGTGCATAGTCCTTAGGCAGTGAAGCATACTTGGGCTCCCAGGTTGTTACACCATTATATACCCCTGTCAGAAATTTGTAATTTAAAAAGATACTCCATGTGTGCATCATTAAATAAATACATGAGCATTGTTGGAGTAGCTCTTATACTTTTGTTATTTTCACTCTGGATGATGGATAGAATACAGTCCCTGTAGATCACCTTATACCAAGCAAGAAACAAACCAGCAACCCTCCTCTCACTAAGAACTGTTATTCACTTCAAGATCTGAATCTTTGCTATGTCATGTCAGGATTTTCTTTTTTAGGTTGCTTTGGTCTGAGATTCAGAATCAACAAAGCAGATAATAAATGGATAGAGCCAGAGTTTCGCATAAACATGTTACTCCCAAGCTTAAAGATTTGTTAAAAAAAAATACATGTAGCCAGATCCTCAAGAGGTGTGACTTGGCCAATAGTGAGAATTTTGGAAGTTTTTTCTGTTCCTGCTGAAGTATGAAATACAGTGCAAGGTCTGTCTTCCTAAAAGCAGCAGCTAAGGTAACGTTTGGTTCACTCGTGCACACTTGCAGACTGGTTGATGCGTCGACCTGGGGGGTCCTGCAACAAGTGGATTTTCCATCACTAAAACACCTGTTGTGGTAAAGGACAGGGACCTTGGAAGTGCTTCAGATGCCCATCTCCCACTACTTCTGAATAGTTGCCTTGGCCTGTTTCTTAGAAACTGCTGCTTTCTGCCTTTCTGTCAGGCTTTGCCGTGCCGCTAATGTAGAAAGCTGCTTAGCATTAAAGTGCCCAGGAGGGACGCCGCGACACGCGCTCTNGTTTGGTTCCCTCGTGCACACTTGCAGACTGATTGATGCGCCGACCCAGCAGGCACCTCTGGGGAGTCCTGCAACAAGTGGATTTTCCATCACTAAAACACCTGTTGTGGTAAAGGACAGAGACCTTGGAAGTGCTTCAGATGCCCATCTCCCACTACTTCTGAATAGTTGCCTTGGCCTGTTTCTTAGAAACTGCTGCTTTCTGCCTTTCTGTCAGGCTTTGCCGTGCCGCTAATGTAGAAAGCTGCTTAGCATTAAAGTGCCCAGGAGGGACGCCGCGACACGCGCTGTCTCGGAGCTGTTGACGCCGGGTTCCCCGTGCCTAGGAAGGACGCGCACAGAGGCTGAGTGCTGCAAGGATGTCCCCAAAGCTTGTGCTACCTCCTGATCTTCACACTCCCCCAGTGGCTAAGTGCGAGGCTTGGGTCACACGTCTCCTTTCTGCAGTTTCCTGCAGTTTCCATCTCTCTCCCTCTAAAAAAACAGCCTTGAGATTATCTTGATTTTTTGTTCTCCCAGCTACCTGACACTCCCAAAGAGAAGGTGAAAGTCAGGATTTCACTTGCTTTTGTGTTGCTAGGTATGCAGTTACATAACTACTTGTGCAAAATACATTTATTTCCTTTCTAACAAAATGGTGTGATGCAATGTGATCAAGTGCTTTGTCTCAAGTGTGTCACACAGTGTCCAGTGGTTTGCGGTGCAGGTTTCCAGGTAGTTCACAACTTTCCCACAGGGACTTTTTTTGATTTCCATATAGCGTGCTATAAAATACAATATAAAAGCTAGGGTACCACTTGATAGGAAGAATATTGAACAAGAAGAGACTCCATGCAGTACCGTATATTTAAAGAGATTTGTCATGTAACGCACATAGACATATACATAGTGCACGTGACTGTTTTTGAGCAGAGAAGATAAATTCCTGCCCACTGGGTGGATTTATGGCCTTGCTTCAAGACCGTTTGCTTGTAAATGAACTGTGGGTTCTTCTAGGTGGCAGGCTGCCACGCAGACAGCTCTGCAGCTCTACTCTGGGCATTGCGCTGCTCGTTCCTATTGCTGGTTTCTGCCCCTGGCCATTGATTTCCCCCTTAGAGGGGTCCCTCCTTCGGACCAAGAGCTCTCCTCTGCGCTAGCAATCAGACAGTCACGTTGTTTACTTCATTTCCCTTTGCCCCTGCCTTCAAATGGCCTTGAAATTGCCCTTTACTCATTGAGTATTGCGCTTCCTGAGCCAAATCCAAAAGGTGGAGAAATTGTCCAAAGAGGTATTACTCAGCAGAAACCTCCTGCCGATTCTAATAGAGTTAAGAAAAAAAAAGAAAGCAAATTGAGTGTAAATTCAAAGTTTGCTAGCTCATGATGAGTAGATGATGAAGAACTGACTTCCTGTATGATCCCCGTCCGAATAATATTAAAAACAGATTGGAAGAAAGGGAGAGAGGGTGCTAACCAATTTGGTGACGAGCAGCCTTCCCCCAGGCTCGCTATGGGTGCTGCTGGTCGGCTGTTGAAACGTGATGTGCTAAACTTGCACAATGTATCCTAACCACAGCTCAGGGCAAAGAACACGTCTGTGAAATAAGCCCAGGCAGTAAAGTCTCACTATGGAGAACGGTGCCATGGGTGCAACACACGATCCCGTATCACCAGGCACGGCTGCAGCATCTCCCTTGTGCTCTGGGCAGAGGGGAGGAGATACAAACCTGACTGATGTTGTGCTGCTAACCAGCCTCCTTTGGGCCAGGTTAAGTTCTCACTTGCTCCCATGCAATTCCCTTGATGGCTAGAGTGAGCTGAGTCGGTGAGGATCCACCAAGATTAATACATGCCAAACTTTAGGAAGCTTTTTCTAGCGCGATATTTGAGGCTGCATGCACATCTGAACCACCTGTCAGAGTGCTAGATGGGTGTCTGGCAAAAGAAATATTTACCAGCTCTCCTACTTTCATTTTGGGGTCAAGAGAGCTGGTTCCCTCCCCTACCCCTCATTTTTTTCTCCCCTCTTTCCTTCCTTTAAAGGCTAGTCCTACAGACCTGAACAAGTGCTGACATTTCTGCTTGCTCCTCACCCATTGCTTCAGAGGAGAGCAGTGTGTGGCTCAATAACTAACTTTCAGCTTGAGAGGCAGCCCAAGGGCCTGAAGTGAAATGTAAGCCAGCCTCAACAGGGCCACTTTCTCAGGACGAAATCTAGCTGCCCTTTTTGAAGCAGTGGCTATAAAACCAGGACTAATGCTTTATTCATGGCTTTCCAGGAAGGGCACAATACTTCCCTAAACATTTACCAAAACCTTTTGCTGAAACCTTAAGTAATTCTTACAAGCACTGCCTATTAAACCAGGCACCTAATTACCTGACTATACTAATTCATTTTTCTGATTGCTATGCCAACAGCATCCCCTTCTCTAACAGCCCACTATTCTTCCCTACTCCCCAAAAACTGATTTAGTTTCTCAGCAGAGCTACCAAAACTGGGTTTTATACTGTGAATTACCTGCTTGATTAACTGACACAGCTGAGATGCCTTATTCAGATTAAACACAGTCTCTGTTCATTTTTCATGCATCTGTTTCCACTAGCCTCATTACATGCCTTTGCTTACATATTTCATTCAAATCCTAGATTATTCTTCCCTCCTAGTTTCTCTTCCACATTTGTGCCAAGCCGGGAAGTGTTCTGTGATGCAGAGTTCTTTCCCCATGACTGACTGAAAATAAAAGGGAATTGTCACTCAAGCAATATGTAAATTGAAATTATTAACTCTTAACTCTCATGAA
Source organism: Crypturellus undulatus (assembly GCA_013389825.1). Lineage (NCBI taxonomy): Eukaryota > Metazoa > Chordata > Aves > Tinamiformes > Tinamidae > Crypturellus > Crypturellus undulatus. The sequence goes on from VWPW01026060.1 coordinate 596,789, forward strand.
AAAATGATTTAGGTTTGGTAACCAAGAAAAAGCAAAGTTTTCCATCGTTTAAGGCCTATAACCTTCAAGCTCGCAAAAGGAAGAGGCAGCAGAAATGAAATAGAACAGCAGACTTTCCCAGAGGTAGGTGAAATAAAATTCAAGGAAAAAAATCTCAGAGGAAATAAGAACAAAAAAACCCAGAGAGCTTGGTGTTTTAGCAAACTGTTCTCTTCCATTTTGTCACCATTATGTCTAGAACCAAAGCAGAAATAAGCTGCAGCTTAAAGTTTGCAGCTAGATTGTTCTATCTCATGTACAAGTATATGCCTAGCAGGCAAAACTAACTCTGAAAATATTTAGATAACATTAAATTGAACATATATTTCTGGAGAGATTTTTCTTACAAACCCTGTCAGTGTTTTCAAGTGACTGTGACTGGCAGAATTTTTTCTTTTTCCTGTGAAGCCCTCAGTCCTTAGACTTCTCTCATGGGCCTATCTCAGAGCTTGTCACTCTGACATGAAAATAATGAGCAGAATTAATTTATATTGTAGTGTTCTGGGTTCAGTGAAGTTGGACTAAAAGGGCTTTTGGTCTGATGAGTTTCAGACAAGCGTTTAAACTGCTTCACTTGTTTCCTGAAAACAGAATAACCATGGAAGCTCACCGCAGTGAACAGTGGAACAGTAATTTATTTAACCCAGGTAATTGTTTGCCTGTTGGAAAGGTCATCGCTGCTAAAATGGGCTTTGTGCTATTCCGAAATACTAACCTATGGACAGAGGTGCCGTTAGTGACATTACTGCAGAGGCTGTATTAGTGTTGTTCAGTCCCGTGGCGGGGACTGATGCTGTTGATCTCTGACTTTGCACTGAAGTCTGAGCAGTGCTCATGAGCTTGTGTGCAATGAACCTGCACGCTGTCATGCCTTACCTCGTTCCTTTGGCACGGAAAGCTGAAGCATTGAAGCCCGTTCCCACAGGCAGCATAAATGCAGTGCCCTGCTTTGCCATGGTGCTTTCCTTCGTGGCATGAGGAACACGGCGCATTTGGGGGAGCAGTGCTGTCGGTGGCTGTCAGCAGCGTGGTGGAACACATCCCAGGTGCCTGTGAGAGCAAGCACTGAAATATCTTATACAAGATTATTTTATCGCTCACTCAAGGCTTTTATTTTGGTGCTGCTTGGGTTTTTATCCCTCTCCTCGGAATACCTTGCAACATACTGGACATCCTGAACAATACTTGGTCTCTGGCAGGTGATAAAAATCTCATTGCTAATACCGATGTTAACAGTGCAAATGTGTAGATAATCATCACTTGTGGTCCCATTTTCCATGGGATGATATGCATGTGTCAGCACTTTTTGTAAAAGATCTGTGCATGTTTTGGCAATAGTCTTTTTCTATTAAAAAAAAAATCATTCACAATTTCAATCTGTACTGGAAGTTAATAGTCCTGAGGAGCTGGAACATATAAATCATGTTTTTTTTTTTTTTTTT
>VWPW01026060.1:598277-777434 GCA_013389825.1 Crypturellus undulatus
CAGCATATAAATCATGAGTTTTTTTTTTTTTTTTTTACATGACGTGGTATTAGCTTTTTGGAAATTTACAAATGCCCTTAAAGAATTCCTTGTCCTTAGTTTCTTCTGTTCTCCGTGAGTGTTTGAATATCTGCAGCTGACTGACCGAACTTTTGAAGAAGGTAGTTGCTACTGTGTAAAAGCTCCGTGTTGATCTGCTCGAGCAGAGCTGGCTTCAGTTCGCGCGGGGTGTGATCCTGCAGTAGTCCCTGCAGCAGCAGAGTGGGCCCTCCATCCCCTCACATGGTGGACCAGCCTTGGTGTGCCAAGGGCATTGGGGCAGCGAGCACCTGCTGCGTGGTGGACCAGCCTTGGAGGAACAGAGCTAAATCTTGAATCTGAGCAGGGCCAGAGGTTGCTTCTGCGCGGAGAGGACTCATCCGAGCCGTGTTAGCAGGGGAATGATGTGCTTCTGTTGTCTGCAAACTAGAGGAAAAGGACGTGTGGACTTATTAGAGTAGCCCACAGCTGAGAAAGCAGATACGTGTAAGGTGACTTTTCTTTGGGCAGTTTGCAGCTATATGTGTGAGGTCAGATGGGAAAGGGCAGCATTCAGTCTAGGAAACCAGACTAAACCTAGCCCAAAAAAACCTCCTAGAAAGACATATAAACACCAAGTGCTTCTGTTTAATGATCCATTCCAGTTCTGCCTAATTATTTAGTAAGAAAAGAGCCTCTAAGTTTTCCTTCTGAATTATTTTTGCTGCTCATATTTCACAGTTTCAGAAGGATATATAAAATATATATGGTGAATATAAATCCACATGTATGGTACATTGATGTTAGAGTCCCCCAGTTGCAAAATTTCCTTCTGATTCTTTCATTTTGTAGCACATCTCTCTTTGTGGTTTAGTGGCTCTGTGGCTCATTCCAGTCAGTCTAATCTTTCTTATAGCTTCTTGAATAACTGCTAATAACATTTTTCCCCTGGTTAATTGTTATTTGACTTTCATATGCATATTCATAACTATTCAAGAAATAGGTATGCCTATCATTTAACTAGGAAGAATATGCACCAGGGGTGTTTTTTATTCCACCATCAGCAGTACATTTTATTGTAGCTACCGTTAGACAAGTATAAAATCAAAATTGCAACACTTCAGTGTTTTTCTTTCTTTCTTTTCTTTTTTTTTCTTAATGCATTCCCTAATGTATTACTGCTGATACTACCTTTTTCATAACAGGAGATACTGAACAGGAATTCCTTTTCACTTTGAATGGGAACATCATGAGTTAATCAGGAAACTATTTCCATCAAAGTGACTGAATTCTTTTTAGAGATTTAATTACAACTCTCTTTGAGAAATGTTATGAAGATGAATGTATATATATAATTAAGAAATGTTTTGTCCTCCTAGAAATGCTATAGTTTGTTGCTGGTTTTGTGGCAGTCAGTGGTATGTCCGTCAGACTTGCTGTGGGAGAGAATATCCTCATCTGAGAAAGTACTCAGAGGGTGGATTGATGAGCATCAAATTTTATCTTCGTTTTAAGCTTTTTTAGGTCTCTAGGGCTAGAGAGATTTCCAAACTCTTACTCTAGCTGGCATAGATCTTTATTTTCTTAATAATAACATTTTGTTCTTCAGCCAATTCTCTTAAGTAGACACCCTTAACTTTTAGGGAAACTGTATGTTTTATTTGTAGTAGTATTTCTGTAATTTCAGTTGAAGATTTTATATGTAAAAAAGGAGTCTTTTGCCAAATTTCTCATGCGTTGAGAAAGCTAGGAGGCATCGCCTTCACTGCCCTGCACTCATATGCATATCACTTATTTGGGTATAAAACAGAGCTAGTAAAAATTTCTTCCAACTAAACTCTGCCAATTCAATGAATCCAAAAGATTTAGTGGGGAATGTATAGTTTTCTGACTACTTTTCATAGGCAGTAGAATCAAATCTCATCAGAACTAGTCTGAAAAAAATTTTTTAGACTTCAGCATTTTGGTTATATTAAAATAAAATGTTAATGTTGAAAGGAAACATTTTGGGAAATTTAAGCCAAATAATCTGGAATGCTTTATTTTGCAAATAAATCCTGTTTTTGGGAAAAGCTGTTTCCCAAATTGGAATTAAATTAGGTGTTAAAATCTGTGTTTTCTTGATAGAAGGGTCAGTTGAAGAACCGGTTCTACCATTTCAGGAGAGAACCACTGAGTTTTCCAGTTCAGGACAAATAATTTAATTCATAAAACAGTTGCAATGTTGTGGCCAGTGAATTCACTCTGGATACATCTCTGCTGTTTGAAAGATAAGACCTTTTACAGAACAAAATGTTGACATTTAATAGCAGTAAAGATACAGTGTTTTTGAGATGTGGGAAGCATTGGAATAGGCATCAGATTCACCACTCACTTATATGTGATGGAAGTAATCCAGACTTCCCTCTCATTTTTAACATCTTGTGCTATAACTTTTACTTGGTTTTCATTTTTTATTCCAGTGCCAACAATATGCCTAAGCAAGTAGAAGTGCGGATGCATGAAAGTCATTTGAGTCCAGTGGAGCCCAGATCCGGGAACATATGTGTGCAGTTTTGCCAGTCGCTCCGCAGAAACCTGCTCCTGACTCTTACTGTCTTCGGTAAGCTAAGTCCTGCCTGTGTGCACATGTGTCTTTTGCTGCTTGTTCTTTCTGTCTTTCTGCAGTTCTCCGCTGTTGTAGCTGAAGAGCCAGGGAGTAAATAGGACACCCTCAGGCTTAGGCTGTTGTTCAGGTGCGCAGGATGTTATTGATGCAACATGGAGCATGTCCACACCACTGAGTTAGCTACATATTATATCTGTTTTGGACTGAAGCACAGTCCAAGTCCCCAGGCTAGTCAGATCAATGTTGTTCAGTAGAACTAAATGCACTGTACATTTTTTCTTTCAATACTGTAGGAAAAAAGGCAAAACAAAACCCCTAGACTCTCCAAAACTTCTTTTCCCCTCAATGTTATCTCTCAACCCATGCTTTTCTCCTTGACAACTTCTTAAGGTTTGTCCCCCTCCCTCCAAGGAGGGTGACAGCTACCAGCCAGAGCTCAGTGATCTCATCCTGAATATTGCCTCTGGCTTAAGCGACTTCCAAATATGGAATGGTTTGACATTTTATTATGGTTCACTGGCTCTTTGCCTGGTTCTTTTTCACTGAAAGCCTAGCAGCCGAATGCAGCAAGTTCATAGACATACTCTACTTTGTTATTGTTTGAAAAACCAACGGCAGCTGGTCTTGAGCTGCAAATTTCATCTCCACATTTTTCAGCCTTCAAAATCCAAGTTGCTGAAGTGTTTAGATAGAGCATTGCTGTGAATCACCTTTAGAGGATGTCTGGTGCAGTTCCACAAGAAATTTCAAAGACAAATATATTTTCCGTTGTCTCCAACTGGTACTTCAAAAAAATTGTAAATTAATCCCATAGTTGCTTCAGAGCATGACTTGGCCTTTGTTGTCAAGTTTTACCTCATTTGAGATTTTATAATGTGGGATCTTGGGATCAAGAAGACAGGCATCTTCAGTGTAAACATTACATATGCTTTCACAGAGAGTATTTTAAAGCAATAAACACTTTGTTCAATTGTATGCTGATGGTGACAGAATTGGAGATGACCACATTACTAACAAAGGACTGACACTCTCCCCCAAAAAAACCCAAACTACACTCTAATCTGTTTGCCTCACCAGACTGCTCTAGCTTTTCTGTAGGGTTTCTCCAAGGCTGTACAATAGGTGTTCAAGACATCCTTGTTTCAGGTGGTTACCAGTCTTCTGTTAAGAGTTCAGTGTCAAGTCCAAAGGGCTGGGTCCTATCCCTGGCTCTGCTACCAGTTCTGGAAGGCTTTTTATAAACCACAGCACCTCTTGATACCTCAGTTTTGCCAGCTCTAGGGTGACAATATGAATTGTATTTGATTATACCCTAGCATGTTGTAAGACCTACACAGCACTGGAAAATCTCATTAATTTTATTAGCAAATATTCTGCAGAAGCAAAACAGTGCATGAAATATAGGTCCAACTGAGAGATAAGTAGTATCAGGACCACTTCTCTGTAGTTGAGAGATACATAGTGAGTGCGATACTGCCCAGTATGAATCAGAAGGCTAAGCCTTCCAAAGGAGGAAAAAGAAGTTCGTCTCTATCAAAAATCATCCATCTTCAGTAGCTGTTTTTCTTCTAGGCTGTTCTGCTGGGAAATCAGTGCCCATTCAGATATATTAGCCTTGCCTTGCCACTTGCTCTCTTTTACTCCTCTTCTAGGTGTCATCCTGGGTGCACTATGTGGGGGTCTTCTTCGTCTAGCAACGCCTATTGACCCTGACATAATCATGTTAATAGCCTTCCCAGGGGATATACTTATGAGGATGCTAAAAATGTTGATCCTCCCTTTAATTATCTCCAGTTTAATCACAGGTAAGATCTCTTAGCCATAAGTACTTTAAGATGCTTGCTACAGATATCACCTGGTTTGCTTTTTGTGACGTAGGAAGAAGAATAGTGTGATCCTGTCGAGGATTTTGCAGCTGCAGTGTGTATTTCAAGGTTCATTTCTGATTAACTTTATTGGCTTTAAGAGGTAGATGCTCCAGTGTATTTTTTTTTCAAACACATGCACACATACCACCACCTTGAACCTCAGAATTCTCTTAATACACTGTTTCACCTAATTCCTGCATTGGATCTTATAGATATGATGGCATGATTTGAGAAAGCCTATCCTCCTTAAAGCTGTAGTGTCAGCCAGAACATGCTCATTTTCAGCAGTAAAGGACAACAGATGCTATATTCTCTCTTTTCACTGTCTCCTTTGCAGTTAGTGCTTGTCCTCAAATTAGCAGCAGCAGCAGGTGTTCACATAAGACCTGGAGAGAGGGAGAGGCTTCAGTACTCTTATCTAGTGATAAAAATTTCAGTAGGACAAAAAAATACCTCCCGGCAGAGGATAAGCTTGGTATATTTACAGAATCTTCTGTGGTAATCATTGAATTGGATATTGATTCTCATTTTTTTTTCTTAAAATAAAACACCTGCAGGACTGTCTGGTTTAGATGCTAAAGCAAGTGGCCGATTGGGTACAAGAGCCATGGTCTACTACATGTCCACCACTATTATTGCTGCCGTGCTTGGTGTGCTTCTGGTTTTAGCCATCCACCCAGGGAATCCAAAGCTCAAGAAACAACTAGGTCAAGGGAAGAAGAATGATGAAGTATCTAGTCTGGATGCTTTCTTGGATCTCATCCGGAACCTGTTCCCTGAAAATTTAGTCCAAGCGTGCTTTCAGCAGGTAAATCCTTCTATTCTGAGGCAATAGATTTTCAAACATCTTTTATGTACTATGGTGTCTATAGAGTTAATGTAATTGCATAGGTGAATAACAGAAATTGTGATGAAAAGAGAAGTCTAGGTCGTGGGTTTTAAGTAGGTAAATAAAAGAACATTGTTTACTGCTACTTTGTTTTATATTGCAGTTTCTGTTTCAACTCCTAGACTCTTTAAGGAAGATTGCTTGTAGTCTGTTGTTAAATACTCCTAAAATATTTCCTCACTCTGTGCCAGTATATATTGTCATGAGTGCTGGCTTGGGCCTGAATGGTGGATGGGTTATGGCATCCTTCACCTTGGTTGAATTTGGTCATGGTCACTAGTTACTGAGTGGATGGCTCTGTAGTCCCCTGTGCGTAATGTGTGAGTGGATTTAATTCACCTTTTGCAAGGGCACAGCAAAACCCAACCTCAATAATTTCCATTTGCTGCAGTAGCATCCTGGGTACGCGGGGACAGTGCAGTCAAGGGGATGACCCACCTACAGGTGGCTCCAGCAGGCTAGGTTTGAGGCTTGCCGGGAGAGCAGGTGGCTGACGCTATGCGCTGCTTGCTGTGTACGTAAACAGTTTTGTCTAAACACTTTTCACCAACACTTAATCAAAACGGCTTTTCTTTGAGGGGTAAAACAAACAAAAAAAGTAAATGTTCCCTGGTCTCTGTTTTAACCTACTTCTTGTATGTGAGCTGCTTTTTCCATCCAACAACTAAATTGTTTGGCAATAATGCAGACTTGTTTTTTTTTTTTTTTGTGGGTCAAACCAAATGATTTGTTGCCAAACCCATTTTGAAGTGTTCCTAAATGAAATGGCATGATAGCTGGATCTGTGGTTTAGGCCAGAGAATAGGATGAAGAGAAGTGGTGGGTACGATTAGAGGTGGAGGAATGGAGGGCAACCTAAGCTGCCAAAATGAAGACTTGGATTTCTTCACTCCTTCCCCAGACTTTCACATAAAAACACATGGTCCCTGGGGATTTAAAGAGAGAACATTCTCAGTATTTCCAAATCATCATGGGAATGGCAGTCATGTGGTCACACTGTGGTTGACTTAGCACCACATGTAATGTGAAATGTGTTCTTGCAAAACAGTGTGCGTGCAGGGAGCAGGGCACTTGTGTGTTTGTTTCCTTTCCCTAATTTAAATTATGGAAGCAAGAAGAATTGCATTTTTGTTGTGTTGAAAGTGGTTGAATCTATAGACAAAGAGATAAAAAGTTGGAGGAAGGAAGAACTAAGCTACTGATGTCTATGGTTTTCTCAAGAGCTTTTGAAGCCACTGCCACAAGAACACTCTTCCTTTGTACATTTAAGTCATACCCCTTTCCCAAAAGACCTTGTGCCGCCTAGTAGCACTTATCCCTCGTTAAGGCAATTAAGGTTTACTTATCTCTCTATTTATTTACAAGGAAATTTACCATCTTTTCATGTTGTAGTTTCTCCTCCTACGTTCATACAGAGTCTCCCATGAGCGTTCAGCGTTTCCATGTTCCCTCAGGAGGAGGCAGTTTTTGCACAGTTCCTGCCAGGAGAGATTTTGCAGCCTGCCCGGCAGTGGTACTGAGCAGCAGCCTTCCCCGTGGGCGGCTCGCATGCCTCCCCGTGCTGCCAGGCAGAGCGAAGAGGGACTCAGCTGCCACTTAGGTACAGCTTGCTTGGAAACGGAACTCACAACTTCATGGGGCTTCTGTCTCTCTCAAATTTTTCTATTTTGCTCAAAAAAGGGAAATTACTTAATTTATAATGAAATCTGCTGTTCCATCAGAGATTTGTGCTCATATGAGCCATGAAAGAGAATTAAATATGTGATGCAGGATAATCATCAGGTTTCCCAACAATAAGTCTCAGGAACCCCCAGCTTAGCTGACTGTGGCAGCATTTGCGAGTGCTCAAAATCTCATGCTTTACCTTTTATTTCTGTGACTCACATAAAAATAGCATGCTGACAGCAGTCCCCTGATAAAATTTAACTCAGGAAAAAGTAAATGTAGAGGAATGTTGGCTGATTACAAGACTACTGAAGAGTTTCTCATACAGTATCTGTTTTTTTTTGTTTGTTTGTTTTGTTTTTTTGTTTTCTCTACATATCTTTCATTCGGTAGATTCAGACTGCATTTTTTTAACTTTTTAACTTCTTTTTCCCCAGGCCATGGCAGTAAAATCAAGCCCATTTCTCCCACTACCATTCTCTCCCAGCTTTCCCTGGCTTGCTTGTGTCAGGAGTGGTCCAGATCTATCCAGACATTGATCTCCCCTTTCCTGAAGTGGCAAAATTTGATTTAGTTAGTATCTGTCAGCTTAGCTAGTTCTTCTGTTATCTGTCNTTTTTGTTTTTGTTTTTGTCTACATATCTTTCATTTGGTAGATTCAGACTGCATTTTTTTAACTTCTTTTTCCCCAGGCCATGGCAGTAAAATCAAGCCCATTTCTCCCACTACCATTCTCTCCCAACTTTCTCTGGCTTGCTTGTGTCAGGAGTGGTCCAGATCTATCCAGACATTGATCTCCCCTTTCCTGAAGTGGCAAAATTTGATTTAGTTAGTATCTGTCAGCTTAGCTAGTTCTTCTGTTATCTGTCAATTAAAGTATTTTAATTAGAGAACTTAGAAGCCTGTGTATTTTCCTTTATAGCTGTCACAAACAATCACTAACTGAAATGTTGGAAATGTCATAAGTTTCTGATTGAAGTTAACTGCCAAACTTTTGCATGAGCCAGAGAGACCAGCCTGAATAATAAGTCTTGTGATAGAGTTGCTGCTGGGACTGATCTCAAAAATGGTTGCCTTTCAGTGATAAATAAATTATATCTATGTATAAAATGCAAATGGTGAAGTGCCAGTTGTGAAACATCTGGACAAAAGGGCTAGCTACCTGTAAAATGTTAAGTACATGGTAATGGTAAAGAACAAGTGTGTGCCGTACTTTTCACAGCAGTATTGTCAGAAAGACTCCCAGGACTTTGTGACACTTGGAACTATTGAGAAACAAATTTATTTTTGGAAGTGACGATAAGAAGGGTTTTGGAATGCATGCCTAGTCTTTTAGAAAGATCTTTCCCTGGAATTTCAAGTGAAAACTTTTTTTCTTATTATTTCCTGATCGCCCGTATGGATAACATTCAGTCTGATTCCATTCCTGTCCTTCCTTTCTATTGCCTTCAGATCCAAACTGTCACCAAGAAAGTGCTGGTGCCGCCACCAATTGAAGAACCATCTAATGTCACAGACTCTGCTTTTGCTCTGATAAATGAGACAATGCGGGAAGCACCAGAAGCCCAGATGGTCATTAAGAAAGGACTTGAATTTAAGGATGGCATGAATGTCTTGGGTAGGGAAACTTTTTGCTCGTCAAATATGTACATCATATATGTGATATAGCTCTTGTCTGTGACTAGGTAGCCAGTGTGTAGCCAGTGTTTTCTGGTCTGCTCTTCCATGCAAATTTAGCCTTCACAAATAATCATCAAATTTTATCACCTACTAGCTGCCCAGTGGTCTCAGAGATGCAAAACTTATGTTCTTAGTAGAAATATGACTAGATCAGAGAAACAATCAAGTAAAATATCTTGGACTGGCAGCTCTGCAGGTATTTTTTGGAGCGCAATAGGGAAGCGTGTAGGAGGCAACCAAAATATCCTTTCATCCTTGAAGTAGCCTACCTAGGCGAGTAGTAAGGCATACTGGCAAAGCATTAGGGGGTAAATCTTCCAAGAGGCAGTACTTTCCCCTCCCCTGTTGAATCCGAGCTCAGTTGTTTCCCGTAGGTTTCTGGGGCACGCCGAACGAGAATTTGGCTTGAGGCGCAGCCTGAAGCGCTAGGTGGGGTGTGAACCGCACCACCCAAGAAAAATCCCCGAGGCCTGACACATCTCTGAGTCACAGCCCCCTCCCTGTTTCATCTTGGCGGCTGACCTTTGCCAGCTGCAAATTACGAGCAACCACCATCATGCCATCCTGCCTATGCGAGCCAGCCCACGGGGGAGCTACGGAGAAAGTTTTGCCTCTCTCTCACCCCTTCTCAAAGCACGTGTCCTCATGGGGGAAGACTGGGCTTGAAGGGCCGCCACACCTCTCCTATTTTCTCCTGCATGCCTAAACTCACGGTTTGGTCAGGCAGAAAAGCACACTCCTTCACCTTCCTACTTTCTGGATGTGGGTGAGGTTGGTCACAAATTAGCCCTCAATTTGTAGCACTCAGTCTGCACGCCTACACTTGGACATGCACGTGGTCTGACGCAGGGCTGAGGCTTGCGCTGGTGTGTATTTATAGGTGCTGAGTGGGACAGCATGTGGCAATACCTAAACCACTGCGTTAGCCAGTGAAAACCACTAGGCCATCGCTTGTTATGGGCAAATAGCCCCTTGCACCTACTCAGAGCTGCTGCCGTGGAGGAAGTGGCTGCTGGGCCTGCAGAGCTTCTCCAGCCGCTGGTGAGTCCATCGGCAGTGGCTGCTCTGCCTGGGCACGGAGAAGATACCATCAGAAAGCTGCACAGGGACAGTTTGTTTCTCTGTGAAGCAGCTTGCCGAGCAAGAGCTGAGAACCACTATATTTTGCCTAACTCAGTGACATTTCATCCCACTAAACATGAGTGGGCAGAGGAGTCACTTTCTTGCCAAGGTGCAAATTGGCATTTTGCGCTCTGGGTGAGGCAGTAGCACGTTACTCATGCTGTTGCCCTCACCTGTTTTTTCTCACTTGGAGCTCTGCGTACTGTTTTAAATAGAAACAGTGCTTATACTGTATGAGATTCATCCAGTGCTGGAATTATGCTGGCCGTGGCATGAATAAGAAAAGAGCTAGAAGACTGGATAGAATTCCTAGAATAACTATATCTACAGTGTTAAATGTATAGTGTAGGTGAGAGAATTGCTGAAGTGTTTTGAACAATGCCTCTCAAATGTTGTTTGAAAGAAGAAGTGAAAATGGCGGGGAATTGCCATCCAGCTTGCATAAACTGTAGAAGCCAGGCAAATTCCTGCAAATATGAACCAGCTTGACTGCTATGACTAATGTAGCAGCTAGTTTGGAATTAACGGCAGAAAACCACCTACTAACATTTTCTGATGCACAGCCTGAATTCCAGGAAGTTACTTGATCTTTGGCTGAAAAGCTTTTCATCATTTCTCCATGCTCTGCAGCACACATACATTTACTTCTCTTCCCAAATTAAGTGACTCCACAACGAAGGCTTGGTGAGAGGGTGATTCTGTATCCAAGATTGTCTGTTGTTGAACTCAGTGTGAGGATATGGAACAGCCTGTCTTTTCCCAGGGTACTGGTAGCTGAAATTCCCTTCTCTTGCTGCCTTTATATCCTATTGGGATTTTCCTGGGGAATTTCCAAGCTGAGTTCACACATTTGTTAAGTACTGAAATCACATTGCATCTCAGAGTTTAATCTCAAAGAGCTGCTTCAGACCATCTATCAGTATCGTTTAATAATCCTAATCTGGACACTTAGAGTTACTGGATAGTAAAGCTCAGTATTGGGAACACAGCTCTGAAGTAATACTTCACAGGTGCACTCAATTGGTCTATCAAACTGGTAGTCTCAATAGTCAGGAGTTCCATATTTTAGTAATTTAAATTTAGGAGTCTGATCTTATATTGATTTCTCTGGTCTTATATTGATATTCCCAGTTTCAGTGAAATTAATCTTTTTAAGGTGAGTTCCCTACTTTAGCTTAAAAGACAACACCCACCCTGTCTTCGCCCCCCTTGCCGCTGTGGTTCATCTAACTGGGATACACCTGGCCTACAAAGGGTGTTTTCTTGGGCTGCTTTTGTCTTTCTCTGTGTTCTGGGGCTGACTAGTCAGTAGGTTGAATCTGTCAAGAGATTTTCTTGAAGCTTTTCAAAAATGGTCTCTGTAGAATCATCTTGAAAACTGGATAAAGCAGGTAGTATCAAGAGGTTGGCTTAGGTACAAGGACTTACTAACAGACATGGTTTCATTTACATTTCTTTGTGCTATGATTTTTTTTCCCAATAGGTTTGATAGGATTCTTTATTGCTTTTGGCATTGCTATGGGGAAGATGGGAGAGCAGGCCAAGATGATGGTGGATTTCTTCAATATCCTGAATGAGATTGTGATGAAGCTAGTAACAATGATCATGTGGTAAGCTTGAAGTCCTAACTTCTGGCACACAAACAGATTTTTAAAATTTCACAAACCCCTAATATTGTATATAGTGAATGCACTTTATTAGTAATCTGTATAATGAAATAATCCAGTTGTTAAAGCCTTAACAGGGGTGTTAGAATCAGAACAGCATTGTTTTTTATTTGGTGAGGATTATTTAGGACCCATTTTGAAATATTTCTGAAGATGTTAGATTCAGTTTTCTGTTTACTAATATCTAAGACATGTGGCTGCCAGGAAGGACCTTTAAGTGCAACATTTACTGTGGAAGTTAATTACCTAAGGAGCAACACCTTAGCAGGACACCTAAGCAGTCTAGCAAGCCCCACATAAGAACATCCAGATCTTCCTGGGAGGTGAGCATAATCCCCGGGCATTAGCTAGGAGGCATGATTATAAAGAAGCCTGGAGACAGACTGTTAACTGTCTTCTGTAAAAAAATTGGTTTACCACTAAATAAAATTCTAGTGTTTGTCAGAGATTTATAGCCTTCCACCTGCTTAGTTTCTGCAGAATCCGTCTCCTAGAAGCCCATCACAGTCAGGACACGGGAGTTTAGCCCCTGGCTTTTGAAGTGTGCCCATTCACACTGCCGAGGCCTGGCTTGCCTTCACCAGAATGACTTCACGCCATCAGGACTGAGCCCCTTATGGCATTCCAGAGGGAGATTCACTCTTTGAGAGGATTCTTCCAAATGCTTCCTTGGAGCTGTTTACACACAGTGTCAAATATTGCCATATCACACAAAAAAAGCAGTTTTTCAGAACATAGTAATACATGGCAGCATTTGGCATAGTGCTGCTGGTTTGGTGCTAGTTTGAGTATCTCCTAGGTCCTTCACTAGTCAACTCAATCAGCTAAAGGCAATGTCATTTCTTTTTGCTAGAACAAACTAAGCAAACTGGTTTTATACCACTGTTTCTGCCAACAATTAGTGTCCCATACTGATGTGACTGCACTGCATGTGTTTAAATTAGGATTAGTCCCAGGTCTTTAACAAGCTGACTACTGTTAGCAGTGAGTTCCAAGAGCAGAAATAGCCACTCTGATATAACACATCTGTTAGGGCCCATTGATCCCACAATTGCCAGATGTTCCTGGAAATGAAATTTCCTCAGTCACAGGGCTGCACTTTGCCTCTCCTCCGAGGTTCTTGATGGGCAGTTTAATCTTGCTCCCAGAAACAGGAGCAAGGTGCCTCGAGCACGAGCCCTCAGCATTAGCAGCATTTCAGAGGAAAATGCATTATGCAAGAGCAATGCACATAGTCACAGCTATGTGGAAATGTACAGAACAAAAGTTAAAGAATGGTCATGCATTCCTGTTATGCTTCTGCTTTTCAATAGGGGATCTTGCCAAATAAAAACATAAATGTTTTTATTCATAAAGACTTGGTGTTTTCACTATTGTAATCTGCTGCTCTTGACCACAGAGAGCGAAACCAAGATTATGCTCTGAAAACACTCCGAGCTAGGATTTACTCTTATTTCACCCAAGACATAATATGTAACTGAAGTTACAAAGTTTCTCTAGTAGTCAGTGTTGCAATGACAGGAAACCATTCCAGTTTCAACATATCCACTGCAAATGTTTATTTTCACTTATGTGCTTTTTTGTTTCTCTTTCCTTGAGAAGGGAGATTAATTGATGCTGGGAGTTTCACTTATTCATCACTGCCTACAACAGTTAGAGAGCTCTTGCGGCCAGAACACTGTTTTGTGGGTGTTTATAAAGACAAATGCATTTCTGTTTGTTTTATGATTTCTCTGCCCAGAAGGCTGTAACTCCTGTGTCAGCTCCAGTAGTTTATAAGACTCAGGAGCGCAGCATCACTATAGGAACATAAAACAAGTCTGACCTCTGACTCTGACACCATATAATTCATTATAAGGAGTATGCTTCATCAAGCTTATTGAAACACCGACTCTGTGATAAAATTTGGCCTTGCAATTTAAGTGACTGATGACTAAGGGTTCCCCAGTTTTGGGGCATGCCACTTGAGAGAACATGAGGTTTCTCTTCCAGTGGTTCAATAAATCTTATCTTCTATACATGCACATTCAAGCATTTTCACTATGGATGACTTTAAAAATATCCATTTATTTCAAATCTGTTCATGGGATGGCACAGTTCTCCTTCTATTTAAAAGTTGCAGTTAATAGTTGCCCCCATGAGGGGAGCACCTGACTGAGGTGACCAGGAACCTATCATAAATAGCACATAAGTAAAGAATCCATAGACTAAAAAACATTTGTCTAAATGATTAGACGAACATAATAGAGACATTTGCCGTATTCAAGAAAAAAAAAAGCAATTCATTTCAACAAGTATTTTAACTGAAGCAACTAATAAAACTCCCTGAAACCAGATGAGCTGTCTCAGCTATAAGAGTTGCTTATTAGGAACAAATACTGCACTGTTATTCATAATGGTCTTAAGCAGTTGCATGTATAATGTTATTATATTCTTGTAGGATGTTATTCTAGAATTAAAGTAAATGTGGAATTTGCAGGAATGGCCTTTATTTTTAAAAAGATGTCAAAGCTATTCATTGAATTTCTATCCCTTCCTGATCTGCATCTCAGCGTTGAGTCCCCTATCTCTTTTGCTAGTCTCTATTCTGCAAAGTTTGTGACGGCTTGCTCTAAGGTTCCTTCTGTCTCTGCTTGTTCCCTTTCTCTAGGTATTCCCCTTTGGGCATCGCTTGTCTCATCTGTGGGAAAATCATTGCAATCAAGGACTTAGAAGTAGTGGCTAGGCAGCTCGGCATGTACATGGTAACTGTGATCGTGGGCCTGGTCATCCACGGGGGGATCTTCTTGCCTCTGCTCTACTTTGTGATAACCAGGAAAAGCCCCTTCTCCTTCCTTGCTGGGATTTTCCAGGCATGGATCACAGCACTAGGCACCGCTTCCAGGTACACTTGAGAAATAACAGCTTTATTTACTTTTTAGCAGATGATTAGCTGCTGTTTAGAGATAATACATCTGCTGTTCTGACCTTCAGTGCAAGATCATTTTATGCCATTGAATAAAAGCTTTTTGTTATTCAGACTTGCTGGGAAAAAACAATTACCATTTGCCCTGGTGATTTTTAGAGAGAGGTCACACAGCCAGCTGAAGGGATCTGGGAGCCCCGGTTCCTGTTTTCCTCTCCAGTATTGGCCCTGTGACTTGTGCAAACTGTGTTACCTCTGGGCTGGTCTCCTGCACTAGGAAACGCCGATAATTCTGTTTGCTCACCTTTTGAAAGTGTGTTAGTGAGAAAGTGGCATGAGTGCTTTCAAGCCATTATTAATGCAGCAAGCTATAAGGAATGAGAATTTTAATCTGGCTCTTGACAGGTATTCACCTTGCTGCGTCAGAAGGAAAGAGGTGTGCTAGGCTCCAAGGGAGAAATAAAGGAGATGTAGGGAAATCTCCCATGGCTGCCAGTCACATCCAGTCTTTAAGGATGGTGGCAGTGCGCAGCGGAGGCTGTTGTAAATGGAGAGCTCCAGGATTTGTTCATATCCGCTGCTCTTGCTGAGGGTTTCAGTATATTCAGGCCCTTTCTGTGCTCTCTTATGAGGACAGAAAGCAAAATTACCCTTGTATACTATCTATCTGCTTCACAAACGCAGCAGAGTTGCTAAAAAACCTCACTTTTCCTCTTTTATCCAGTTCAGCAGAGTAAGGGGACCTCAGGGTAGAGCTGGGCATTTTAGACATGGAGTTAATGCCCAAACCAGACTCAGCAAAGTGTGCAGGAGACTGTCTCAACTCTGAGGAATAGGTTTTGGTGCTTTGCAAGTGGGCAGTGCCAGATTTGTGTTGAAACTATTTTCTGTGGAAAGCTGTAGGTTACAGTTATTATTTTTCTTCAAAAAATGTTTAAATTCTGAATAAAATGTAATCTTCCTTTCCTTTTTTAATTAAAAAGGAAAAACAAAAAAGCCTAATTCAAAAGTGACCATCAGAAAACTGAGCATTCTTGATTTCAGGAGTGCCTGAGGAGAACTGGATTTTATTTGCCCATCTCTGGGGAAAAAAAATCTCTGTTGGAAAACTTTTCCCCTGATGAACAAGAATGAGAGAAATAATGGTGGACTGTGGGAGATAGAGCTTGGCCATGGCCTCAAATAAAATACAATTTCCTTAAAAGACCCTTTTGCACTTAAATGTTCAAGTTTCCACCTAGGCTTTGAATTAAAAATGTCCAGTGTCCATGCAAAGCATTTGCCTTTTTTTTTTTTTTTTTTTTTTTTTTTAGCACAAAGTCATGGTGGTTTTTTTTATGCAAGATGAAAGTTGAAAGAGGTAGGGTATTCCTAAGTGGTTCCAGCTTATGGATTTCTGTGGATGCTGCATTTATCACTGGACTGTTCTTCAGGTCTGAGCAACCAGCTGGACAGACCTGGACCAATCTGTAGCTCTAGAGACAAGCTGCAACAGGCACCATCATGCAATCTAATCTGGTGCCTCCGGGCGCTGCAAATGCTTCCTCTTAGGGCTCTTTGTTGGGTCAGACTGAGGCACGTATTTACTGCTCTTTTAACCAAGAGATCTTGAGTGCCCACCTACCCTTGCTCACAGGGGCACCACTGGCTCACACGCACTGTGTGCTGATGACCTGATTTGTGATAACAAATGTTAGGTGGGATTTATCTGTCTGGAAGAAAAAGAACCTTGTCTATCCGGGTTTCAATGTGCATCAATGAACTACTTTTTAAATTTTTTTGTTCCTTTAATAAGATGGAGGAATATTGTTACCATATAAGGCAATAATTACTGATTAGTAATTATTGGTTAATGACTTACTAAATCTTTTCAGCAACCTGCTATAAATATAGCTACTAGAATAACTTATGAGAAAATGCTACATTGTTTTTACAAGGTGGGAATTGTCTCTGTTTTGATTAGAAACATGGAGTAATATAAGTATCATTACCTTTGATTAAAAACATAACAAAACGAGCTGTAATTGTGCACATTTATAAAGGTGCCAGAACACAAATGATTATTATTATGCATCTACTTTATTAAGATCTATTCAGAAAATCACCTGAGTGAACTAAAGAATGGCCTGGACATTTGAGCACAAGGTAGAGGTCTAAGAGTTCCTGACTTCCAAGTCAAGTTGCTGTAGATGCAGGTTCGGAAGAGTCATTTAGGAAGTGACTCAGGTGTCAAGCAGTCCAGAAGGGTTTGGGTTACACATAGATCCTGTGTGATACATATCCGCCTCATGTGGTTGTCCCAGATAACCTAGGACATTTAATATGGTATTATATTCTGGTGGTTAGGTACTTCAGTCATGCCTTAATCTCCCTTTTCCTTGCTTTGATTATCTGAAAAATGGAAGGATTACATTTTTTTTACCCAATAGTGTCTCTGTGGTAATGAATGAATGAATGAGTTGGAAAGACTCTGAAGTTGCAAGGCACTAGAAACAATATGCTGTAAGTATTTATTTGAGAACCTTTGGTGAGTTTAGTCCTTTAATCTTTTCATTATAAGCAAATTAGTATTTTTGTAGGGGGCAATGATGCTAGCATTAGCAGTGGTGCAATAGCCAAGGTCATTGAGAATAGCTGCTAGGTCAGCTGGAGAAAAGCAAGTAAACTGGAGCAGATGCACCCCAGCCGATTCAGTCCTGAAACACCAATTTAAAGGAATTTCCCCAGGTCAGCTTTCTCTTTTCAGAGGAGCTTCTCAGGCATCAATAAATTTCACTTAGTGGTGGACCTGACCTCAGAGATACCACAAAGAATTAAGGAACCAAAACATGCTTCTGTGAAGGTTTTGTGCCTGTAGCAGCAAGTCTGTTTCCTAAAGCAGGCAGACCTGCTAGGGAAGGGGAGAAATAGCAGATATTTGCATCCACAGGGGTAAAGATTATGGTCTGTCATCAATTGTACTTTTAGATTAAGTTATTTGAATTAGTGAATGCAATAGCCTGAACTGTTCCCACAAACGCAAGGCACTGCGGACAAGGAGTCCCTTTTCCGTTCATGCTTCACGTCCTTTCCTATCCTGCAGCCGTGTTTGATATCCTTTCCTGTTTCTGAGCTCTGAGAAGCCTAAGTGCTGTCCTATTCTTGGCCACAGACCCTTCTCCAGCTAAATGTAGTCTAAATTGAAAAATTGTCCAAAGAGTTTTGAATCACAGCAGGAGTTGCTCATAGAAAATGTAAACAATGATATCAGAATTTCTGACTTTTCTCCCTCATGTATGTATATTATTTTCTAATTATGTCTCTTGTACTTATTTGCTTTCTCTCCTTCAGTGCCGGAACATTACCTGTTACGTTCCGATGTCTCGAGGAAAATTTAGGCATTGATAAGCGTGTAACAAGGTTCGTTCTTCCTGTTGGAGCAACTATTAACATGGATGGAACGGCCCTTTACGAAGCTGTGGCTGCCATCTTCATCGCACAAATGAATGGCATTGAGTTGGATGGAGGGCAGATAGTTACTGTGAGGTAAGTTCAAAGTATTTTTGGACTTCTGTGTTTATGAAAACTGTAAAATATGAAGCTTTGGTTTGGATGTTTTCTCAGTGGCTGTGGGATCCACTGCAAAATTTATGGATTTTTAATAACGACATGCAGAAGAATGCCATGTATGTTGTGCTTTCAGTGAGTATTTGCCACTTTAGTACATTTTGGTAGTGTTTTTTACAGGTCTGTAGTTGGCATTACAAGGTGAAAGGCAACATTTTTCTGTCTTGTATGATAATTCACACAGTATAGAGGATTCCTAAAGATGGTATGTGGGGCATTAACTTTGTAGAGTATACCCATTTATATTTATTGGGAAAGAAGGAAGGAAGGGAGGAAAAGGAAAGAAGGAAAGAAAGAAAGAAAGAAACCCACCACAATTAACAGCAAAAACAGTGGACTGAGCATAAAGCATCCTCAGGATGAGGTTACCTATGGCACAGTCAAAGTACTGTCAGATTTTTTATCTCTAACTCAGAAAATATTAGCTCTATTTTTTCATGTCAAGTAGTCATAGTACTCATGTGAATCAGAAGAAAGTACACATTTAAAATGGGTAAGAATAATTCAAGACTGCTTACTGTAATCCAGTTTTAAGAGCCATTAGATATGGTGACTAATGAAAAAGAATGTCAGGGTTATGACTGCTGCAGCTAAAGTTAATTTACAGTGAAAAACTTGATGAAGACACCAGGCCTAACATTTTAAATAGTTAAAATGTAAACCACAAGTGAAAGCTGCCAAGTTTGCCTTCTTCCTGCAGTTTTCACCCACCCACCTTTCTTTTAATAAAACCTTTTAACACGAAAGAAACACCTGCATAGCAATGCTTAATTCTGAGTTTGTTGCCCAGCTTTCTTACCAGCATGTTTTCCATTCCTTTGTCTCCTGCCCTAACCCCTAAAATAGTTAAAAAAACAAACAAACCCAAAAAGGGCTTCCAGAGAAGCAAGATGCTAGACCTGAGTAGTCCAGTTTTGTTGCTGGAAATGGGAGCAGTCATTTCAGAGAAGGCACATATTAGACTAAATTGAGTCCAGGGAAATTCAAGGCAGGGCTCAGCAGTTGGTCAAGAGGTTTGGTAGGCTTGAACCCGCCTTCCTTCACTCGCACTCTCTTTGAGGGATTGACTCATTAGCACTGTCTGGTCTTGGCATTTTAAGGCTGGCGTAGGCAACTTCATGACTCACATTTACTAAGCAGTGGACATCTTTGGGCTGTAGGAAAACCACTGGTTCTCCTCCTTCCTGCAATATGGCATTTTTGCTGCAAAAGTGTGGACCTGGCTATCCGTTGAGGTGGCAGTGCAAGTGAAGGGAGAGTTATTTTCTATTATTTCATGTCTGTCAAACTGAGCTTGTGGAGCTGGGGATACTGAAATGACCAGAACATAAATTCACAAGGATTTTGGCTGGTTAAGATTAATATTTAATTAGCTGTAGTTACTTTGTACTGGTCACGTAGATACTTTGATTTCCTGCCTTCTACCAGGACCCTGATCTTGGAAACGGTGGCCAAGCCAGGTTCTGTTTGGACCTGAACAGCTTCTTTGCCCTCCAGCCCTGTAAGCGCTGCAGCAGGAAGGCTGGCGGGAGCTTGGGAATGCTCCCTCGCCAGTTGAGGCTGGAAGTGCCTGAGGAGCTGGCACGGTGCTCGGAGCCTGGCAGTGGAGCCGAGCATCCTGCCCACGTACCTGCTGGATGGAGCTGGCGCTTCAGGAACCGGGCTGCGCTCTACCCAGACACCTGGCCAGCTCCGCAGCCGGCATCGTCTGGGTCAAAGCTGCCATCTGACAGCTCGACATCGGGCTAACATCCCCACAGAGCAGTTGTGTGGCTAACAGCCGAGGATTTCCCCCTTCCCCTACTTCTGTGCTGGAAGCACTTTCGGATTGGCTGGTTACACCCACAGAATTGCAGTTGCCAGCTCTGTGCTCTGCTTCAAAAGGGCAGAAGCTTTTTCTTCCCCTTCATCCTTTCCTTCTCCCTCTTCTCTCTTCCCTTGCCTCCCCTTTACTTACTCTCTGACAAATTATTTTCCAATCTGCATAGGATTGCCAGCAATGCTAATGGTTGCTGTGATTTGAACTGTGTTCTCACAACCTTCAGCATTTGGAACTCTGGAGCACAGATGGTCACTCTAGTGATCTTAAACCAAAAAAAAAGTGGGAGAGGTGGGAGAGGGGAAAAGAGAGAGAGACAAAAGCAAAGATAAATTTGTATTTGTGACACAATCAAATTTTGGTTTTGGATATAGGGTGGTTTGTAGCGAGGCATGGTACACCACCAGCATGAACAAGGAGTTTTGGATACCAAGATTTTTACCCTTTTCTCCTTGCTAATAACCATTTTCTCTACACCATTAACTCCAGGTTCAGTCTGCAAGTCCCCTGAATAAACAGAAATGAACCATCTTGGAAATTCAATCAATGGACATCAAACTTCAGCAAATCTGGATGATAATGCCTGTATTGGTAGAGCTAGGGAAACACTACTAGCCCCAACATTTTAATGTTATAACCTGTCTTAGTTTTATAGCTCTCAGAACAAACCCTGTAGATCTGGACAGTATTAAATAAGTATCTTTGGGGGAACACAAAACTTGTCTTGAACTTGCTGTGGTTTGCCATAGAGTCCTTGTTTTTCTGGGAAGAACTTGTTAGAAGTAAGACCTTCCAAATGATCATATGAGTGTGCGATGAAATGATGTTCTGCTTCCTGCTACTCCCATGTGTTTTTGCTTTTTGCAGTTTGACCGCCACCCTCGCAAGCGTTGGGGCTGCCAGTATACCCAGCGCGGGCCTTGTCACTATGCTGCTCATCCTGACTGCAGTGGGTCTCCCCACCCAGGACATCAGTTTGCTTGTTGCTGTTGACTGGCTATTGTAAGTTGTGCTCTGTTGCACGATGCCTTCCCGTCGCAGACCTCGTTAAACCGTAGTTTTTCTTGTTTCTACTGCTGTATTTCTATTTCTCATTTTTCTGATCTAAACTTAAGGATGGATGCTCAATAGGTCAAAATGCTGTCAACAGGTTACAGTGGGGTTTGGGCATTCGTCATATGAAAAGTTTTACACTCATAGTGAAAAAAGTTGGTTTGTTTTTGTTCTTAAGGAAGTAAAGTGCTTTTAAGAGACAAACTGTAGGACAACTGGAGTGGGATATAAATGAAAGAAAATTATAAAACAAACGGCAAGATAGAAGGCTATTCCCTAGCCATTTTTTTGTGACAGATTGACAAAATCTGAAGGACCTCTCTTCATTTTCAAGAACTTGAGCTCAAAGTCCTTCAGGGTCAAGGAAGGTGTCTGCAAACAACAATCAGCAAACTCGAGGATAGTTTTCCAGGGCCTTTGTTCCTCAATACCTGGATGCAGAAGCTATGAATACAGACAGGATATATGCCAAGTCAGATCCTTTTTTATGTTGCCATTTGGCAGTGTTAACACCTTTCTGTCACCTTCATAGGAGCTGATGGGGCCTCCTTACTCTTCTAAGTTGCACTGGCCTCTGCAGGCTTTTATATGGTCCTCTGTTGCTACGGTAGAATAAATTCTGGCCAACCACCATCTTTTGCCTTAATATTCTTTTACATAGTGGGCTCTTGTGCCAGCTATGGCCCCTGGCTGGGAGATGAGAGGGAATGCTGGACACTCTGGACAGTTTGTGCATTTCCTCCTGCCACTGGCAGCCTCAGCTGCCTGCTTGTGGCAGCCTTCAGTCGCAGGTATACTACTAAAGTTGTGCAAAGAAAAGCAGTGCTAAGAATGTCAAGATAAAATAGGAAATGACTTACTGTCACTTATCTTTTGGCTCACTGAGAAGAATTCAAGATCTTGGTCGATCCTCTGACACGTCCTTTGGACATGACTATATCTGTCATGTCACTAGAGTCTTGAAGAATAGCTTCCATCTCTGAATTCTGAAGAAGGAGATTTCAGCTTGGGGAAGCAGAGGAAGAAATAACTTGCATATTTTATATATAACTGAATACCATACCATGACTCAGAATGGTGAAATAAGGCAGAGTTCAGCTGTCAGAGTACAGGATAGGGAAAAATATGACATTCTGTGGGTTGGTTATATTTATGAAATCATGGTTCAAAACAGGAAAACAGGAATCTGCAGCTGGGAGGAGGAGAGCAGAAGGGAGGTGCACACTCCTTTTAAATATATATTTTTACTGGCTGTCAGAGTGAAGGCAAATAGGTAGGTTTCTGCAGCTGGTAGGAGGATGTGCAAATGGAGCCTGTGGTTTGTTTGTTTTTTTAGGGAAATGTCATTTAAAAATATTACTGTGGACTGAGAAGCTCTGCCCACACGAGCAAACCTCAGAGCTGTAAATTTACCAGCAGTTCCGATCCACTAGTTAAGGCTGTATTTTAGTCTCGGCTCCGGCATTTTTACCTCTGGGTCATCCAACACTGCTTAGGGAAATAGAAATGTCTATACTGTGGCCCTGTAGCAGTGACGAATGTAAGTATAGAAAGGATAGATCCAGAGATAGTGAAAGGAATATTTCAAGGTATCTTTTCTAAGTCAATGCCAGGCAAAAGAGCCTTTCAGCCCCTTGGTTGCCTTTTGATCCTTTAGGCCTGACGATCAGTAATGCAATTCCAGAATGATTTAAAACTGAAAGAGAGGGAAAAGACAAAAAATAAAATAAAAACATGACTGTGTCATGTCGATAGTGCTGGTAAGCAAGACGAAGTTTGTAGCTGGGGGTGGCATGCCAATTAATCTCTGTCATAGCAAACAGCATTATTTTCTACCTTCTTGTGGTTGTGTTGTGGCCATCATGGTCTAAGAAGATAAGCAAAAGGTTGTTGCTGGCATTGCAGATGCTAAAAAAGAGCGCACAAGCCAACTCAGATGTAACTGATATCAGCTGGTTTTGCAATGCCACCATCGTCTGAAACTGCATTCTAATCAAATCCAGCTTTGAATGTTTTGAGCGCATGGTTTTAACACAAAGCTGAGCTTTCTTTGGCCATGAGCTTGACACCGTCTCCTTCAAATTGGAGCCAAAAAGGTTTCTGTATCAATATCTTCTTAAGCCACTTCAAAATCTAGAGATCAGATGGCTAGACCTTTCTCCCACGCCCGTACACATACACAGTCTTGAGTTTTCACCAGGCAAGTTTCTCAAGCTTTTACGACTCTCACGGTTTCTCAGTTTAAAATTAAGCACAACACCGCAGTGACATTTAATAGGACAGTAATCATATGCCAACAACTGGAGTGAATCCAGCTTCTTTTGCACTAGCCAGGAGCTGGCTGCTTTCCAAATGTGAGGCTGACAAGCCTAGCAAATATCACAGCACAGCCTCATGTACAGTGCTGTTTTGCAGTGAGGAGAGAAGAATTAGAGAAAATGAGCTTGGGCAGCTGATTCAATATTTAGAGCACCTACCTTCATTCAGAAAGTCCGATAGAAAAAAAGCACTTGATTTCTGACTCCTTTTCCTTGGCTTAAATCTAAATTCAGAACATTCAGGCCTAGTCAACATCTGAGTGTTACAGACTCTAAGGGTCTGATTCATTTTATCTCTTTTCTTTTCCTTTCCTCAAGGTCGTTAAGCTTCCAGGTCTTGTGATTTATGTCAGTTTGAGGAAATAATGCACTTACCCTCATCAGGATTTTCAGAATTACCTCCCAGTGATTTCAAAGCCCTGAATTTTGAATTGGTTTTTGAGACGGAACTTTGACTTTCCTTCTCATTATTCATCCCAGCCAAGATTTTGTCCTTTTCCTCAAGGAAACTCCTTGTTCACTTCAGTGTAGTATGCTCTGCACCACTGTGCAGTTTGTATCAGTGCATCTCTTGGCTACTAGCACATGAATGTGGGCTGTAGCGTCTCCTCAAATGACCCTTTCAGAATATGAAGTATGCCTAAATTATATTTATGTATTCTTCTTTCCACCTCCTTTTTTTGGCACCATATACTGTCCCTCCCTAGTCGGCATCAATGAATCCTTTCAAAATTCACTTTTACTTATGCAAATAAGAATTAAGCAGGTGTAGTTTAATGTTCTTATAGTGTTGTAGCATGGTAGTACATTCGATAGGCTTCATCACAAATTCACCTCAGCCAGTTGTATTTTCCTACAGTGCCACTCTAGCTATGTTTAGAACAATCTTCATAGACTTAGGATGATAACTATGTAAAACATTTCATTCAAGTGAAGCAGAACTGGAAGAACCTATTTTGCCTGTGGGTTGTTGGTTTGTTAGGGTTTTGGCAGGATTACTGGAGCCTTTTTTCCTTCTGGGTATTCTTTTGAAGATAGAAATGGGCTGATTCAGGTAAGAAATTACACTACAAACTCCAAACATGTAGGCATGATAATGAAGAGAAGGAAAGGAGAAACTTGAGAGATCTATAGGTGGGAAGGGCAGATTTACAGTTGTTTAGGGCAAAGATGTTAAATCCTGAAAAGATTTTATGGACATAAATAGGCACGAATAATCAGTGTCATTTGAGTTCTTTGTTTAGTTTTATTTTCTTTGCTCAGTGTCATATGGGAACAGAGATGTCACCTAAATCTAATATTCGCAGTAGTAGAAAGAGTTTTCAAATGAATCACCATCGTGGGAGCGAGAGGTCCCACGAGCGAGAGGGAGCTTTTCTGTCAGACAGCAACCGTCCACACTGACCTGCCCAGTAGGTGTTAATGAGTCTTTGTGGATGCTCCTCAGATGCACTTTGGAGAGTTGAGGTGAGGTGGATGTACCTCAGGGAGTTAATCACTGTAATCGCTTCTCTGATCTCTTTGACAAAGCTAAACATAAGGTGCTGCAGTAGCTTTAAATTGCAACTAACAGAAGTTTTTCAGGAGTCTTACGTAGAGGCAAATCAGATCCCTGGCTCCTGGCATCTATTTGGCAGGTGCAGATGATTTTGTACTGTGTAATACGGCTTATCTGCCACAGGAAAGAGTGTGAGCTCACTGTCCTGCAGTCGTCTGTGTGACCACCTCCCCCTTTGCGAGGTTTGGGGACAGGGTGAGGGAAAATCCACAGTTATGAGTGGAGTGCTGCCAGATTGAGTCACAGTGTAAAAGCAAGGCAGAGGAAAGGCAGATTGTCTGTTTGAGGGCATCATCTCCAGGAGGTGCCAGCAAGCAGGTTTCTTTGTAGGGAAGCATGTGGGCCTCAGCTGGCACTTCCTTGCAGCTAGGGGCAGCTTGTTACTGAGCTGCTGTCATGGGCTCATCATTTTGTAGGCCACAACCTATATTTGGCTGGCTCCTACGCTGAGTGCTGGCATGCAGTGAGTGAGTGGGCATGGTGCCACGCTGACAGATGACCATCTGCGAAGAGAGTGCCAACAGAGGGGCATCTAGCGGGAGCTTTGAAGGCCTGAGCCTTATGGAGAGACTTGGGGCATTTTTTTTCTCATATCTTTCTCACTTAAACTAATGTTAAGATCCAAAGATCCTCACAGATCCAAAGCTGTTTTCCCTGGCTTCGTTAAGTAAGTTCAGTGCCTCCCTGAATTCAGATTAACGCAAGGAAGGTGATGCAGGCCAGGTGACTTTGGATGAAACTTGCAGTTCCAGAAGCAGCACCGGGGAGGTCTTGGTGAAGCATGGCTCTACAGTTTGGCTCTGTTTTTAGGGCAAGTTATTTCCCAAGAACAATGAGTGTGAGCAGCTGCGACATGGAGGGTTGCACATCCTTTCTGCCTGGGCAAGTCCTCTGGAAAACTGAACAGTTTCACCTGAAAGCCGTGATCTTTCTTATTGCCATAACCTTTCTGAAAAAAAAATGCAGGAGCTGTAACACTAAATCATCCTTTCAGGCTCTACCTTTTCCTCCTTTCATGACATTCAAACCCTGCCTTTTGCTTCTTTTGTAGGGACCGGATGAGGACCTCGGTCAATGTCGTGGGGGATTCTTTTGGTGCTGGCATTGTTTACCACCTTTCCAAGGCCGAACTTGACAGTATTGACTCTCATCATAAAGGGCACGAAGATATTGAAATGACCAAGACTCAGTCAATCTATGACGACATGAAAAATCATAGGGAAAACAACTCAAACCAGTGCGTTTATGCAGCTCACAATTCGGTCATAGTAGATGAGTGCAAGGTACCTTTCACATTTATGGATATTGAGACATGTATATAGTACTGTATGTTTTGTTTTATTTTGTTTTTTTTTTTTTAAACGTGCATGTGTTTTTCAAATCGTTCCACAAATAGCAATGTGTGAACAAGCTCTATGAACCCCAGACATTTGGAATGATTTTGAGCAGTACAAAAGAAGTTTCTTTGCACTCTCCTTAAAAGCTGTCATTTGATGTGAAAAATCATGTACGTTGTTTACATATCAAAAGGCAAGATGCAGCGTGTTATGGAAATATGCCAAGACTCAGAAAATATGGCATGACCTTCTGTGGACATTTACCTAATTTTCTTTGGCAACAGAGAACTTAATTGCCAACTCAGAGGAAGGGTAGCTGCAAACCACATGCTGGCGTTGTCATGTGCTGACTGCCTTCCATGAAACGCTGTCCAGAGAGGCACATGCTGAATGCACTTCACCGTCCGAACGCTCCCGCGCTCACACCGCATGCTTACGCTTCGCTCCATCGCCGCTCCTGCGTCGCTGAGACACAAACTTCATCTTTTCCTCTCTAATCCCTGCTGTAACTAACATGAGCTAGTGATAGTAATAATAATATCTTTACCAGAGCAAAGTGAGCTTGTGAAACCCCACCAGCTGAACACTCGGGGTGGTTGGTGGTTCAAAGTCTGCCTTGCGCCCACAGTTGGGACCGGGGCTGTCTAAAATCAGGAGAGAAGTTTTAACTGAAAAGGAGGAGAGAGAAAGACTGAAACAACCAGCTGGAAACTTTCATTTCAGAGTCAGTTATTTTAATTAATTCTCTGGTCTGCTCCTGTGCACATTACCTCTGACAGATGGGTTTGCCAGTGAGTCCAACTGAGCTATTTATCCAAGCAGATAGTTGCTGCAGCTGAGGCAGTGTCTAACTGAACGCCTGCTTTCTTTCCATTTGTAAAGCAGCACATATGGTGGAAATATAAGTTGTATATTACTGCTTTCATGGGTTCCATGCCTGGCTGGAACTGTTCTTTACGGTAGCTTTTTTAACTAGTGCTTAGTGCTAGCTAATGTTAGGCCACACCTGAATTTTCAGGGGAAAAAATGTTGAATTTGAGAAAGAAAAGCTTTCATCTTAGTAATTTTTCACTGAATCTTTCAAGTTTTTGATAAGACAGTCGTCTTTTTTTTTTCTCATAAGAGCAGGCATTTTGTTCTGACTTACACATTTTCCATGAGAAAAATGAGAGGGAAAAGCGTTTGGAAATTAAAACAATTAATTTTTACACAAGTGCTTGAGTTTAGCCTTGTCAAGGAGATCAGAGAAGTGATTACAGTGATTAACAAGTACAAGTACCCCACTACAAGTACTTCTTGACTAACTTAATGCTTCTTTTGGAAACCTATTTTTCAGTGAAAGGAAATGTTATCGTTCTAGTGGGTTCAGGACAAATTCAGCTACCATGTGAGTCTGGGTCAAGTTCATGGAACTTACCGCTCAAATCTTTCTCTCTTTCCAGTCTCTCAGATTTGCACAGAGGGCCAAGCCAAGCTAGAAAAGCCCTTTAATACTCTATTTGCTGTACTTTCTCTTCAGTTTGTCAAGTCATTCCTATCAGCTAAGTCATTGATTTACCTCAGGAACATGGAATAATGTACTATGTCATCCTAAGCCCATCCTTTAGTGACATCTTAGAAACAAAAATGTATGAGCTAGCAGAATTTCACTTTTTTGGTTTTTTTTTTTTTTTTTTTTAGATTTGCTCAGCTTTGGATCCCACTTTGTACATTTAAACTTACAGAAGGAGCCAGGGTTG
Organism: Crypturellus undulatus; assembly: GCA_013389825.1. Lineage (NCBI taxonomy): Eukaryota > Metazoa > Chordata > Aves > Tinamiformes > Tinamidae > Crypturellus > Crypturellus undulatus. Next base: position 626,130 of record VWPW01026060.1, read on the forward strand.
CATGATTTACAAGTCTGATTTTGAACTGGTCACTTGTCTATCTGTAAGCTGCCAAAAGGATGTAATATTGCTATCATCTACCTTATGAGCCATGAGTAGACACTGATATTTGCAAAGCACTTGGATCATGTCAGAGTGGCCGTCATCTCCCAAGTGCTTAGAATAGCAAGAGATTTTGGCATTTAAAATATCCAGATGTTAAATCTGAAGATATGTCTCTTCATCCTGTAGAGTGCACTGGTGGGGTGAAAAGCTCACTGCAACTCCGGTCAAAATTTTGGAAAGCTAATCTACTAGCATGTCCCCTCTCATACTTTGTGTAATATATTTCATGTATAGTGCTAGTTGTTTATAATTTTGCATGGTCAATGTATATTTTTAATAGGCACTCTCACTTTATATTGAGATAATGTGGTTGTTATTGCATGATATTTTTGTATTTTTTTTATTATCACATTTCACATGACTCTGTGATTTTCATTTCCGAATAAGCTGTTCATTCCTGTAATTCCATGTTTTACCATTTCAATTCTCCAAGAAAAATGCTTGACTTTTTATTTCAAAAATCAGTTCACTTTTTCATGTGTCCATGTCCCAAAGCTTCCATGAATGCAGTTTATTCAGCATGGGGAATTTCAGCTTTGTTTTTAAGTTTTCATTTGAAACTAAGGCTGCAAGCTTTTAAGGTAAGTTAGGAAAAAGTAAGCCATTCTTTTAGAATTTAAAGAAAGGTGCCCTTTTTATTATAAAGATCTAGACCATTTTTGTAAAGGTAAATTAACATTTTACCTTTAAAAAAATTAACTAGATTTGAAGCCTGGCTTTATCGATGCTGATTTTTGAGATGCAACATGCCGGTCAGTATTTACTATAAGTTGGTAGATCACTGTAGGTCTTCTATCAATCATAGTCATAAACTAATATTGAAGCACAGCACTTTATGTGGAATAGTGACATTTTGTTATTATACTCTGAGACAAACAGAGCATTACTATAATTTTTGGTCTGAGAATAGCCAGAATTTTTCACTACGTGCTAAGAATTAGTTATAAAATTAACAATATTTTCACAACATATCTTTGCCTCTATTTCTTTAAAGCTGTTGGAATTGCAGGTAAGTATTTTTTTTGTCTGTGTATATAAATATATCTACATATGTAAAATATTATTTTGGCCTTGCACATTTTTCATGCCCTGGCATCAGCTAACTTGCTTTGCCAAGGAATTATACGGATAAAATGAGATTTTCTGTATTTAAAAAACAATCTATAGGAGATAGGGCAGGAATAGAATTCTGAGAGAGTTATTAAAAACAAAACTACAGCAAAGGCTAAGAAAATAAATTTGGGACTCTTTTTTTCTACTGCTGATGTTTCATAGTCCATATTAAAAATGAACAGTATTTGAGAGCGTTGTGAATTCTGAATAAATATCTTATGTATATATGTTAACACATGGTTCGTAATTCCTGTAAATATCATGACCTTCCATATAAAACGCATGATTTTGCTTATCAGAGTGCCTTGGTCTTTAAGTCAGTGTGTTGATGATAATTACTTGCAGGTCACGCTGGCAACCAATGGCAAATCCGCAGACTTCAGTGTTGTTGAAGAAGAGCCTTGGAAACGTGAGAAATAAGGGAAGAGATTCCCAGCTCCATCTTTAATAAGCCCTGAAGCTCTCTCCTGGTAAAAGCTATCATGATTAAGGAAGACTTCTCTTTTTTTTTTTTTTTTTAATTTAACATCTACAGTTTGTGCTTACTTAATTTGTTAACTGAAACTTAGCAAGGAGCTCGTAAAGTCGTTGTAGTGTCTTTGCCAAATAACGGTCCCTCACCATCTGGCTCCCTTGTGTTGCTGTCTGAGTGGATGCAGCTGGAGACTCCTCCGTGTGCCGGGATGTGCTCTCGCCCGCCTCCCCTCTCGCTCAAGACACAGCGAATGTAGGTGCTGCACAACGGGACGATCCAAGTGCCAGTATGGCGCTCTGCAGGGACGCAGGGTCGCAAAGACATAGTGCCCGATACAGCCGACGTCCTACCAGCCTTCGAGCATCTTCGGTGACTCTTGGGGCATACCTGTCAATCATCTGCACGGTGGACGTTTGGGCTAGTTAGCACTGTGTGGCTGGAATATCTTTGGGAAATGTCTATAAGGATTGATGTTTGGTTGAATAATAATAAGCACCTGGCATGGGAAGCACAGAAACATTGTGCCTAACTGCACTTCAGACTGAACTTGGAGCCAGTGGCAAGATTAATGGACAGAAGTTGATAAGTTACCCCAGACATTTTGTTGCGTCAGTTCTACTAACATTTGATATCAAGGCAAGATCCTATATTTGAGTGCACGTGTTGATTTTTTTCAGCTGTCGCAAGGCAGATACAGCCTTCGTCTTACCACAGGGCTGTGCTGCTCGGAGACTGCAGTAATTGCACAATGCAGGTAGTATTAATGCAGGAGTGGCTGCTAGTTCCCTCACTGGATCTGTGGCCGATTTAGAAACTGCAGGATACCATGGCCTCAGTTATGCAAACCTCATTTGAAGTAGTTAGCACCTTACTACTACTCACCCTGCTGCATTGATTTCGGAGGGATTTCTCATGTGGAAGAGACAACACAACTAAGATACTACTAGGTGTGAGCAAGGATGTCATGCTTGGATGCATGGTATTTCTTTGTAAACAAATACTGGACTCTTTACACTAAATAACTGAGAGTTTCTGAATGTAATCATTAGTAACATCTAATTTGAAGTGAAAGATTCTTTCAAGTATGTGTCCTGTTTCAGAGAATGGCTAAAATCTGAACTTGTTACTAAGTCAAATTCCATAAATTTAACAGAATTGAGCCAGAATTAGAATAGAATGAAGAATAAAGCAGAATTTCAGGATTTAGACCAATGCATTGAGCATACATCTCTTTCTCTGTCTCTTGCGTAGTAACAATTCATACAAATCTCTAATGTCAGAGAAAAGATTCCTAGGGCACATGGCATCTCCATTAACAACATGGTGTTTTGTCAACAGAGTATAGCTGACTCATCCTGTCAGAAGAGATTAGAGTTACAATAATCATCCTGTTAAATGTTTTTAATGGCGCTTGTTAAAACTCGGCAATTCTAAGACACTGGTGACCACTGTTATAATAATAGCAATGATCTGCAGCAAAGCTGAGCTGAGCGGCCTTGGGAAGCTCTACCCGCTGGAGCAGCCCTGCGCAGAGTTTGGGGAGCTTTTAGAGGTTCCCAGAGTGAACAAGAATAGCAGAAGATGATGAAGTTGAAATTGGTGGAAAACAGAGTTGAAATATTTTTGGACATAGGCTGGCCAGTGTCTGTGCTCAGATCTGTCACGGGTTTAAACAGGAATAACGTGTTTAACTGTAGAGTGGTGCTTGGCTCTGTAGAAGCTAGTAAAATATAAATATAACCTGCTCTTGATCATCTGCATTTGTATGAAGATCTCCAGAAATGCACATGAACTTGAGCCAATGAAGGTTACTTGCATGAATTAATGATATTGAGATCGAGTTCCTTGCCAGGGTATTCCTCATTCAAGTATTTGTTGGCATGGAATATTTTTCTTGCCTTCCTCTTTTTGTTCCCAAATGCCATTGCTACCAACCTAAACAAAATGGCCTGCATAATTTAGTAAATATTGAACCACTGTGAATTCTGTAGGTCTCTCGCATACATTAGAGCTAGAGACCTTTCCTACAGGTGAAGGTCTCACCTTGAAGACTGTTTTTATGAAGGCTCGAACTATAAGAAATCTGTAAAAGTGATAGATAGGCAGCATTTTCTTCAGTCATTTTTGTTAGAATATCCAGAGTCTGACCTTCCTCCAAAACACCAGGGAGCAAACCCACCTATTTTCTTCTTGAAGCACATTTGTAGTAAGGAAAACCAAGTCACAGATTTTTTGCACTTTAGGTATCGCCTTGAAAGTGTAGGTGTTAAGAGCATCCCAGGATCAGGGACCTGGGCTGCATCTGAAGAAATTTCTTCTTCCGAGTGATGTGCCAGCAACATGCCTGTGAGGGCACGTAGGTGCACTATAGTGTACCCGCCGTGTGCGCTACGCCCTCCCTTTGGAGGGTGCTGGCTCGCATCAAGGGAAATTTCCTGCCGCTCGAGTAGCAGACGTATCCCAGAGTAGCACACAGCGTGTAGCCTGGCTTCTGACAGCATGTCGTAGCACAGCCCGTCGGTTAATACGTGACTGTCCAGGCTCTTCACCCCAGCAGTTTCTTAGAAGAAGCTACATCAATTGCTTGTCCTGAAGGTAGCTTTAGAAAAATGGTGTGTGCAAGCCTAGCTGCCTTTTGAAGCTGCTTAATAGCTGGAAGCAAATAGGACTGCCAGCAACGTGCGACTAGGCAGTGCCGCAAAATTACATATGGAGAAAGGCTTGGAATATGCTTGCAATTATCCGCATGGGACATGACGCCCTTTGAAGAGTGATTCTTCAGAGGGAGACTAGGGAGGAAGGGAATGGGATGCTACAGAAACTCCACCCACATGAGAGAGTAATTTGGGTCTTTCGATGGGACAAGAATAGCAGACTGTGATTTAAAATAGCAATTCTTTAGATACAGTAACTCAGGGAAGTTTCAAAAGGTAATTGCAATGGCATTTCTCTACTTAAATGTGGACGTGAGTGAAGGAGAAATGGTGTTTTTGGTAAACTCCTCTGCTTTTACCCTGGCTGAATTCTTAATATAGTGTTACTCCAACACAGCACTGTATTTAACCATCAAAAAGCTTTCCGTTTCTCTGGGAAAATATAACTCATTCTTGGCTTGCATTTCTCGATTTGCTCATTCCACATGAGACTGGGTTGCTACTTAACTGAATAAACACAAAATAACCCAGGAGCTGGCCACTCCAGCTAACGCACAGTTCACATTTAAGTAGATGATGCTGGTTACTGATGATTCTCTTTTTATATCACCAGGAGTGTTAATTAATGTATTAATTTGCTTCTGGCAAAGGTTCTGTATTTGTTTCCAGTACTTAGGTAGCAAAGTTAAAATCCTGTAGAAAGTGATATCTGTGTACTTCAGAAGGAGTTAATATTTCTTTCTGCTTTCATCTTGTTCGTGGGGCTGTCTGTTCCTCCCTTGGTCTTTGCAACTGCAATATCCTTTGCCCTTCAGATTGCTGCATCACTGGCACATGGGAAAACCTAACCCAGGCAAAGACTCAGTCAATGCTTAACTAAGCATGCTTCAAGTACATACGTAGGCATTTACTTTACGCATTTATTGCTGAAGCTGGGTCAGCATTCTCTTACTATCTATTAATTAAAACTAAGGAGCACTGTACATTAAAATTAAAGAAGAGAAGGAGCACTTTGTTACTGACTTTTCTTCATTACTTCCTTTAGAGGAAGGCACCAGCACTCTAGGAGACAAGCATGGAACTTGCACAGGGAAATGTTTCAAATAGCTGGGGCTGCGTTATGGTGCATGCTCCTTCCATTTGAACCACAAGCAAACAATTCTCTCCAAAAAACTACTTTTTGCTGTAGTGAAACCTGTGCCTGCATTGTCCTGGCCACCTGAACTCCCACTGAAACCCGTGGGTGTCTTGGGCTTCCTGGAAAGCCGAGTCTCTTCCTGTCTCCCTTAAGTAATAAGATGTTTCACAATGCAGTCCTAGGGAAGAGTCACTGTCTGGGGTTTAAGATGAAAGTGATTCTCACACCCAAAATTGTTTTTGCCAAGATGCTGCAAAAGCAAACCGCTTCTATGCCACAGGACCAGCAAGGAGTTTAAAACTCTGCATAGAAACTGCGACACTGTTGCTACAGATTCGAATTGTTTTTTCCCCGAGATCCAGCTAATCTCCTTTTCCCCCCCGCCCCCCCCTCAAAGCACAGGGAATTCAGAGCTTTCTGTCACTTTAAAGCGCATCGGTAGTACAGATTTCGCATTTGTTTTCCATCACTCCCAGGGCCATCACTTTTCTGGTAGTAGATATCCAAAAGAGTGGACTGCTCATCTGAGAAGCTGCAGCAACAGGATTTGAACAAATCCGTTCTGGCAACTGCCTTGATTTTNACACTGTTGGTACAGATTCGAATTGTTTTTTTCCCCGAGATCCAGCTCATCTCCTTTTCCCGCCTCCCCGCCTCAAAGCACCGGGAATTCAGAGCTTTCTGTCACTTTAAAGCGCATCGGTAGTACAGATTTCGCATTTGTTTTCCATCACTCCCAGGGCCATCACTTTTCTAGTAGTAGATATCCAAAAGAGTGGACTGCTCATCTGAGAAGCTGCAGCAACAGGATTTGAACAAATCCGTTCTGGCAACTGCCTTGATTTTCTTTGCTCTCTCCACTTTGCTTTTGTTGTTGTGGTCTTGTTGTAGCAACACAGCAGCAATCGCATTAATTCCCTCAAAACACAAACAGTATTAAACCTCACCTCTGACCTCTGCTTCTGCACATGCCTTTAAAAAGGCTCTGAGCTTTAGTACCAGGCTCAAATCCCTTTGTAGACACTTAAAGGTAAAAGTGTTTATCAAGTTCTGTTTTCCCATTATTATTACTGCATTTGAATTAATTTACAGAAGAGTAAATAAGGGCACTTTATAAAAATGTACTGTAATTTTATTCTGTTATGAGCCAGAAGATTATCTTTGACTTTTATTACTGTGACTTCTAAGGCCACGATTAGGATATTTTTCATATTAGTTGTTATAATAGGCATCGCCCTGGAGCCATTTGCCTCTGATAAAACTCTGTTTGCTTCAGCACCTAAGGTCGTGTGGAAGCTTATGCTCCCAGCAGAAAGTACCCTATGGAGGAAAAGTGATTTTCTTCAGCCATATTGATCACTTTGACGGAAAAATATTTACCCAATTCGTATTGTCTGAGTAACTATATAGAGAAGATAACTTCAAGTATTGAAAAAAAAAAAAAAGTAATTGCAATTCTAAAGTGTCAGAGAAGACAATTCAGCTTCCCCAGTGGACACCAAGCTCTGTCTCTCTGTAATCCTCAAAGCACAAGCTGATGCTGTGGTTCTGCCCACCGGAGGCAGGACCTCGTGAACGTCCCTAGCAATGTGCCTGGGTTGGACTGCGCAGTGGGTCCCTCCCTCAGTTTCTCCTCCTGATCATGTTGGATATTCAATTGAAATCTGCTGCTATGAATGAGCCAAATCGCTGCTAAAGGCCAGGTGCTGTGAATTCCTTTACTTGTGCGAGTGGGCTCACTGGCAAAAGACGCCGGAGACCCATCCCTCAGGTTTCTCCTCAGCCCCGAAGACACTTTCCCCCTCCATGGAGACCTGGGGACTCCCAGCTCCCAAGTCATACAAATCCGAGCACATACAGTGGTTGTGCAGTTGAGTCTTAGGGAAAATTCAGGCTCCAAATGTATATATATATATTTGGAGTAAAAAAAGTTAAAAGTTAAAGTAGGTCTCTATAGCCTGCGTGGGAGCTAACCCACAAACTAAGGAAGGACTTTGGGAGGCAGGAAGACTTGTGAGATTCCTCATGTCACCCACCTTTTTGCTGTACACTTCCCTTTTCATTTCCAGCTACCTTCTGCAGCAGCCCCATTACGGATCGGTGCTGGAATAGCCAGTTCTTCCAGTCTGGTTTCCCAAATTCAAGAATTTCGCAAGTGTTTTTAATGATACTCTGTGGCAAGTGCCACAGTGCAAAGGAAGACTTGTAGGCAGCATCACGCAACCTGGATTGTCTGGTGTCTGTATATTGCTTTGTACATAAATAGAATAGTTCGCAGGGATTTTTGTATCGTTCTTTTCTATTTTTTTCTACAGTTTTTTCAAAGGCTATATGCAGATTGTGTTTACAAATTGATTTTGCAGTCAAAATTGTAGCATTTCCATTTTGCTGTTTTGTGCGTGCTTGTGAGTTCTGGTGTAGTACAGGTTGTCCTGCCTTCTTAAAGATGATTGCACATACTTTCACCCAACATGTCCTGCTCCTTTCTTAAATAGATCCCACGTCCCATGATCTGGTGTGAACTCTAGTTTGTAGAATGCATGAGAAAATTTTGCATCTGTATTTATATTATTAAATATGATATACTCAACAGCAATTTAGTTATTAACACAGGTTTTATGAGTTTTTACTTATTCTCTGGAAACTACAGTGTAGACTGAACTAAATTACCTAGTATCTGTAATTTACAGACACACAAATATTTTCTTATAATATTTTCTATATGACCATATAAGATAGGGAAATAATCCTTCCAAGGGGATCTGTACCTTAGAACAAAAGCAGTTTTCTTAAAACATTTAAAATCAATTAAATGTTTCTGTGTTATGTTTAATGAAATAAGAACATATTTTTAGTGAGGAGTTATAAACAAAGCACAAAATGCAGGAAGCAAATAGGAATTTCAAGATGTCCTTAAATGCTGCAGTTCATTATGGAACAATGTTGTTATAATCTGAACAATCTTCTAGATTGACCGTCTTGGGCAATTGCCCCTCATTTTTGTCATTTTTACTGGTGTTACCTGTGCCAAGTTCTGCAACTCTTTCTTAGGATCTGCTCGTGTATGATTGACTGGCTCAGAATGCTGAATAAAGCAAGCTGGAGATTTGGATAGGCAAAAAAACAGGTACGTAGCAGGTGCCTAGCCCACGTTGCTAGGAAAAAATGTGCCTGAGTTCAGCCTGCAGAAAGACTTCACAGCTTGGCCTCTCTTGCGCCTCCTTGAAAAGGGACCAACAGAACAACCATGGGACCAATAGAACCGGGTAGCATCTGTTCAAATACCTCCTCCTTTCTTAGATATTTTAAAGAACACAAACACTATATTTTTCGACCAAGACAAATGAGCGTTGCTTCTCTTTTATGGTCTTACGTTCCCACTAGGCAAATACCTCTTGGCATTAAGGCCATGGCTATATTAAATTGTATTTAATTAGTATGGAACTTTTTTAAAGGAATAAAAATATTGATAGCAAACAGTTATATCAGAGAAAAATTCCTGTTATAGACAACAGAGTGTGATTCAAAGAAGCAAAACAAAGAAAACACTGAACAGCAACAGTTGCTATCCCAGTGTGACTGACACTGGGCATCTCTTCACCTGTTTAGAATTCTATAGAACTGTTAAATTCTCCTTAGGTTTTGAAGTCTAAATATCCGGTCGATATACCTATAAGAAGTGTGTTGATGTACCCTTGTATTTTAATCGTTCTTGTATTTTAAATCAGATACGTACCAGGTATTACCTTAATTGGAACTGCGGGTAGAATAGTGCTACGTGCGTTACTAATAGCAGTAGATCCTTCCTGATCCCAGGTTTGACATTTTGTTGAAGCATGATGTCCAGTGCCTCTCTGCACTTAGTGTAGATAATGTAGCTATCAATGTGTAATTTCAGTGAAATGGTGTATACAGTATGGATAGAGATGCTTTAATTTAATTTAATTGATTGCTGTGCATTGAGCTATAGTAGAAAATCAGACTGCCTTTAAAATTTTATTCTAGTTTGGGGAATTTTTGCTTTTATTGGGGTTTATTTTCCTTTGACCATTTAACTGAATAAGCTTTGTAGCTTAATAGCTGCTTTCTTTGTCTATTACAGAGTATCTTGTTCTGGTAACATTCAGAATCATATATGCAACCAACTTCTTATTGTAAATAGAGTATTTTTAGTTTACAACTACCTAACCAGCATGGTGCGTGTTAGTACCTGCATGCGTTTGATTCCTTGGCAGTGAGAGGCAGCAACCCCAGTATAGATTTGCTGCCTTGTGAATGCACTTAGTGATTGCGTTAAGCATTAATAGACACAGAAATTAGTTAGTTTATGGCCTGTTTTCTTCTTGTTTGCCTGACACATTGGAACACTGTCACCATAACTGTAGTCAGCTCAAATTAGCACAAGCATTGAGGGAAAAACCCATTGTAGCTGCCCTCTCCTTCGGACCCCCGCCCCTTATTTCCTTTTGACTCTGTGCACTGTGCGATGGTCCGTCAGCCCACAGCGTGTTGTAGGGACCCCCGAACGCCTTCCAGGCCCTCGCTGACTCCAGCCTCCTTCAAGGATTGCCTCCAAGCTGCTGTGGTTTTGCCATAGCAAGGAGCTCGGAGAAACATTGCTAATAGACTCACAGGCAAAATTCCCCTGCTACTGCTGTACTTAAGAAAGTAAAAGTATATTAGTAGTTATTGGAAGTTAAATAATACCAAGCTAAACGCCTCTTGAGCTACTGTATCTGATGTCCATGACGTCCGTGATTTCCAAAATGCTGTTTCCAGCACACACATAGGACCTCTGTACTCAGGAGCAAAGTAAGTCGTGGTGAAATCCAGACTGTAATTCCGAGCTGTGGGAGAACAGGGAAAGCAGTTTCTGGGTGGGGTGTAAGCTGGAGGCGCTACAAGTGTCACGGATGCTGAAAGGTTTTGGGAGACTTCGGGCGAGACCCAGGGCGGGCACTGAGTCACTGCTGGGTCCCGGGGACCTGGCTCCCCTCCCAGCTCAAACATCTCCTCCTAAGTGGAGAGACCAAGCCGCGGCCCCAAGGATGTGGGAAGCGTGGTGCGGCCCAGGACGGCCTTTCCTTGGCTTTGGGTGCCCACCACAGTGCCCCGCACTGCCTGGTCCTCGCCATGGCCTCCCAAGGGTGACCAGTCATGAGCTGGACTCTGCTGAGCTATTTCACGTTAAAAAGGATCCAAACCAAGTAGGATGGGGGCTGGCTTTTCCTCACATTCAGAAAGAGCCCCAGATTTTGAAATGGCGCATGTACAGTAGCTATAGCACAGCTTGTTTGAGAGCTAGTGACAGCAGCTGGTATCATTTCTCTCCCCACTCCTGGCTTGGTTGTGGCATCCTCTAGCTGGAAAGCCTCATAGACCAAGTGTTAGTTTTGTAGTACAGACCCTTTCCTCCTCCAGCTTTCCAGAGCCATTCCCTCCTAACTCTTTCTTACAGTGTGAACTGATTTCTGTAACTTTCATGTATTAAAAAAAAAAAGGACATTCTTTATAGACTGGAAATAATCGTGAATTAACATTTCACTAAATGTTGTACCTCTTATGTACATATCATCAATAAATGTTGGTTCATAATTTTCATGGATTATTTGTGTGCGTATTACTGCGAACTGGGGCTGGACACTGAAAAGTTTCAGATGAGAGTTTGGATAGAACAGGGATCTGAGAGGCTCCCTGCCCTGAAAAACTGCAGGAACCGTGAAAGGTGGCATTGAATTAACTAAGTGCGTGCTTGAAACCTCAGCCCTTGGGGATGTAGTCCAAATACAGCAAATACTGCAGGCGCTGGCTGCCCCTGAGGCCGCTGGTATGAAGTCCTAGAGGCAAAACCCACACTTCTTGGCACCGAGGTCTAGGGCTATCCGTGGTGCTCCATTTCACATGTGGCCTGAAATAGTGGTAGTAGGGAAGTATAAAGAAATGTTAGAAGTGTAGGAGGATAAAACAGAACAGTTGCAACAGCTTTATAAGCTGGCCCATCCCACAGGGTGATTCTGCAAGGCTGATGGAGCCTGTCTTTCTTCTAGTGCTCTGCTTCAGGAAAAAAAAAATCATTTCTGTACTGTCCTTACGGCTAAACGGTTCCCATCACCAGGAGAAAGCGCAGGGATAGGGCAGGCGGCGAGCCACGAGTCTCTGCTGCATACTGAGGGTATTTCTATATGGGAGGAAAGCAAAGAGAGTGTTTTGAAGCCTGTAAACCCTGGCAGCAACCCTCTCCTTCGTATCAACCTGCACGTGTGAACAGGGCCAGGACATGAAAGCAGCAGGTGGCTCCAACGTTTGTTCCTCAGGAGGAAAACACTGCTAAAAACATCCGCAGAAACAGGGTCGTCTGTCTTGAGCACTTCTACACTAAGTGTCGGTGCTCCTGGAGGCACTTTTAAGCTTTCTTTGGGTACATGAAAGAACCATTAACTAGAAAATGAACCACTAGATAGCTCCTGATGACTGTAATTTTAATTTGTTTCTTTTAATGAATCCCATCACCCACAGACACGTAAAATAATGGTTTTAAAATGCTTTTATAAATAAAACCAACTTGATGCGCTTCCACCCTGCAATACAGACAAAAACAGGCCACATGTAGGCACAGGCTGCCCTTCTCTGAATGAAGCCCAAAACTGCTTGTATCTTGGAAAAGTAGCAATAACCCAACATGCTGCTCTAGAGCTTTGCTGTGAGGCTTCTAGTATTCAGAGGTTTCATCCAAAGCAGGAAGCATTTTCTCTCCTGTGCCAGAGAGCGGATGAGTCACATTTTGTCCCTGGGGCTCACTGGGCCTCAGATATGGGATGAAATCTCTCTGGCGTGGCTGCAGAAAGGGCCCTGGTAAAAAATCATTATTGTCATCATCAGCCCTCAACAAGCTGCTTATCACTGAAAACGAGAAGGCAGGTAAGACATGGTAAACTCAAATTTCAATATAGACCACGAGGCAAAATATATTCAGTTTATCACTGTGTGTTCTGGGTAAAAGGAGAGTGCAGAGTCGTGGTTCATGCAGGGAAAATGTGGTCATTGAAAATGATCTAAGCTTTTCTTTAAATTAAGCCAGGAAAAAAAAAAAAAAAACAGTGGTGCCAGAAGCGAGCTGAACCCCAGTGACTGCAAGTAGCTTTAGCTCTAAGGCTAAAGCTGCCTGCAAGCAGAGCACGACAGTGCGGCAGCGCAGGCCCCACGGCCGGCTAGGGACGGGCACCCCACGTAACGCGGTGGCCCAAGGGAGGGCTTCCAGGCCTGCAGCCCCTGCAAAGGGGTGTGAAATACTTCTGCTACCTCTACGCATTTTATTCTAGCCTGAAGGGAAAGCTGAATTATGTGTTAGGCGTGATGAATCTTCCAAAAAACGTAATTCTGCACAATTATGTCTCCTGCCTGAGATATTAAAACTAATTTAAACTGTGCCCTTTTCTGGAAACAAAAAATTGTTCATCTTGTCATTTGACAGTCTTTGAGCGTTTGCTTTCATCCAAATCTGCATCATTTTCACTTTTTTTCCCCCTTTTTTTTCTGAAAGACAACACAAAGCCGATGACACACACATTGGCATTCAGTGTGCAGATTTCCGTGGGAGAGAATTAATTAAAATGGGTTTCACCCATCCATCCATTCATCTGAAAAGCCCTTGCCTGTAGAGAAAGAGGTTTTAATTGACAGCTGGAGAACACTTAGATTAGCCAAAAACTCTCTATTTGTCAGAACCGTTCAGGCAGAGCGGAAGGAAGGCTGAGCTGGAAGCACGCGTGAGGTTTTCACTCCCTCTGCTTTACCTGCGCCTTCAGAATAATCAGCTTCCTGGAGGGCAGGAGATGGTCCCGGTGGCTCAGCCACCTAAATTTCAGCTTTTCATCACGCTGTGCTGCAGCACAGTCAGCCAAGTCGGCACCTTAAAAAACAGGAAGATGAGCAAGACCAGGAACGCGCTCGAAACCTTGTCAGGGTCAAGGCATTTGGTTCACCCGGCGCCCAACGGGTGAGCTAGGGAGGCGGAAAGTACAGCCCGCGTGCTGCATAAAATCCACCGTTACTCATCTGTGCCAAAGCTGCCCTTCGCTGCTCCTTTCTCATAGTCTCGTAGTCTGCCGGCTGCAGAGTCATAGCGAGAAGCCGACTGCCGGGGGGAAACTGGTCAAAGTCGGCCTGTAAATGGGTGGTGCATGCGGAGGGGACCCGGAGGTGGGGGCTTCACAGGGAAAGGCCGGGCTTCCTCTCCTTTCCGTAGAGCTGTGCAACTTTGGAGTGCAGACGTCGTGGGGAAGCTGGCGGGACTTCCCCGGCGAGCAGCACACCCTGCCAGCGCTTGCGCCCGGATCCCACAGGTTTCCCACCCTCAGCGCACCCTTGCATCACTCCTGCCCGCGTCCAGAAGCGCACGGTGCTGCACGCCCGTGCAGCTGGAGCAGCACCCGGGAGCAGCCTGCGGCCTTCCAGCCTCCGCCTTCTTCCTCTGCCCTGAGGAAAACTTGTCCATACCTAGTGTGATCCACGGGCCCTCCGTTCTTTAAGCAACCAAACCTCTCGTTTAGAGCAGTTGGAGCCTTGAATTTTGTAATAAGGCTAAGAAATGATTGCTGGCTGCAATATTGAACACTTTGTCCTAAGGGCCAAATATAATATAAAATAATCCCCCAAACTGCTGGCTTTCTAAGCATCCTGGCTTGGCCGTTGTCTACAGAAAGAGTAACTAAGCCCAGTGTGAACCAGGATCATATATTAACTCTGCCTCGGTGCAGCACCATCGCTATGTGCTCGAAGGGCGCAGGGGAGTCCCTGATGGGCTTGCAGCCAACGTGCTCCAGCCCGCTCAGTGCCGCAAGGACAAATGACACTCCAAAGCCACCCCGTGATGTGCAGAAATATCCCCAGCAGGAGCAGGGGGGCTGGCGTGGCGCAGAGGGTCACACACATCCCACTGCGCCTGGCACAGGACTTGCACGGGGTAAATCTCATCCCCGGCCCACCGGCCCGAGCAAGGGCTGTCCTGCTGAGCGTCTCTCTTCGCCCACTAGTAATGCCAATCTGGGCTTTTATCCTCAGTGTGGAATCAAGTTTATTTTTGGAAGCTCATTCTACAATTCAACTTTTCTCTTTTCTTTTTTTTTTTTTTTTTGGCAGTACTATTTCTAGTTACAATTTAGAGATAATATATTCTTTCATCCTGATTAATTTGTTAAATAAATATGCAAATATATCAAGTGCTCTCTATAAAAAAATACACATACACAAGGAACAACCCGTGAAGCAATAAAACCGTGCTTAAGACAAATACTTACTATATTACATGTATGAAATGGCCATGTGGCTTTGAAAGTATAACAAAACTTGATTACAGATAAATCACGTGATTTAATCTAAAAGGAATCAGCATATACAAAATAAGGCCACTGTTTCTGTAACGAGAAATTGAGTATTTCTCTATTTAAAAATATAAAGCCCAAGAACATTGCCCATGTTTATATATATATTTATATATAGCACATAAGATAAATTAGGAAGGTAGTTTTCCCCATTAAACATCTGAATAGGGAGATGAATAACATGCTGCAATCTTCTTCTAGAAAGATTTAACCTTCAAGAGAGAGAGTTAACTCCTTTTAATAGAGTTAAATTAGAAATTAAAGAAAGGAATAATCCCTATTCTGGACCTCTAGACTTAGCAGAACGAGTTTATAATGCCAGTTTTAACACAGCACTCAACAGTTCCTTTTGATTTATAATGATAAATATAAAAACTTGTTTTAAAATATTACAAGAATGAAATAAAACTCAATGCAAAGTAAACAAACTTCCCCTAGCACAGTTCAGTATTAAAATACATGTTAGGGCTGAGAAGTTTGACCGTGGACCATGTATACTGAGAAGGCAAATAGCTACGAACCCCACTGCCTTCCACTTGTTGTCTACAGATCATGAGCTATGTAGCTGTTCACAAATGCAGCATACTGGCATATAGCAAATTAGAAAGCATCCTCTGTGTCCCTTAGCACTTCAGCTTGTCTTGGGTCCTATTGCCCAGGAATAAATTTCCCCCAGGGAAATCTGCCTGGAGGTACCAGGGCACAGAGCAGCTTATAAAACACATGGAAAACTGCCGAAGGGCTGTAACCGAGAAATATAATCAGAACAATCTTGTGCTTTATGGTCCAAAAAGGATCAGTTCAAGCTAATGATAGCATTTTGCCAGCTGAGTACTCATCTTCCAATTAGCTTGAATGGAGAACCTAAAATAGCTGGCTTTAATAGAACAATTTCAAACAAAGATGCTATGAGCAGTGAACAGGAATATCTCAATAATCCAGCTACAAAATATTCCCCATCCCACCACTAATAGAGACCTTACTGTTTGCAATTGCCTTAAATTGTTTTTCTTACTTTTTTTTTGAGGCAGCTCAATTAAAAGCTGTCAGTCTCCCTCTATTCCAGCACGCTTTCTTAAAAATGGCACAGACTACTGGTAGCAAATAATTTTCTTTCTGATAATACATATCAATAATGCACAGCATCATATTTTAATACAAATACTTTTTCAAAACAGACATATAAAGACACAATAAAAGCATATGACAATGTGGCTGCAGCTATTTCACTATATTACATTGCTGGGAAGTTTCCTTTCATTTTCTTTGCTCTCTTTTTGTAGAATTTCAACTTCTGGCACCAGTAAGTAAGCTGTATTTCTTCTGGTATTTTTAAAAAGCAGAAAACAATAAGCTGGGCAAAACAAAATTCTTCAGAAGTGACAAGACCATATAAAGGTGAGTTTTAAAATATCAGCAGACTGGGGTAACACAATAGTTATAAGGAAAAGAAGCCTTGCTAGGTTCAACATAAGGGAGCCTGGAAGCAGAGGAAGATTCTTCAGCCCTATTCTTCAGAAAATAAAATACTCTTATTACATTTGATGATTTCCAATTGTTTGATTTATACATGTGTGATTAAGGCTGGGATCATTCTATTTTATTCATTAGCGTAACTACTCATCTCATTAAAAACATACACGAACAGTGACCAATGAGGAGGGAGAGGGAACAGCAATGAACACCTCCAAAACTCAAGGATAACTGTACAGATTAAGTACTGAAGTTTATTATGTATCAGCTCATGTTTTCCTGTCTTTATTCCCCCTCCCAAGAAGACTTACTGTATGCCCACAGACATTTAAAAATAGAGATAAATAAACATCCTTCTGGGTTCTTCTCATTACAGATTAAGTCACAAATTCTTATAAAATGCCACTTTCTGCCTATTTTGAATGCATCTACCACTCTTCCTGTCTGGAAGGCAGGAAGGTTTCTGAAGGGTTCTGAAGTTTTAGAGATGGTGAGCAGGCTTTTATGTTTTTAGCTTCACTTTCACTCTTGACATGTTTTCCTCACTTATTCTTGTACCATGGCAAGTTTAGTACCTTCAGTGCCTGTAAGGTGGAGTGACTGGATGCTCCTGTAGCTCCGCACAGCGAAGATACCACATCTGGGGAAGAACGATACAAACTCATGTCCCTCCTAACAGCAAAGACACAGTAAGTGCCCTCCATGTAGGAACTGGGAAATGATAAAAGTATGCAACTCTTGTGGGCTTATTTCAGAAAGCAAATGTCAATTTTGCAACTTGGACATGATTCTAAAATCATTAAGAATGAAGAAAACTTATGTTTAACTATGTCCAAAAGCGATCAGTAGCACAGTGCATCTGTGAACTCCTGTCCAAGTTCTTTGTGATTTTGATTTCCCCAGCTCTGATCTACTTGGCGTCTTGGTGCCATTACACTCCGCTCTTCATGTCAAGCTCCTGATGATTTTGCGTTTCGTCAAGGGTCAAGAACTCATCGCATGCTCCCGTTCGGTCATTTGACTGTTCTTTATGAACCAAGTGCACCATTTCTTGCGATTTGCTGGCTTCTCCGTTTAATCCACCTGTCTTCCTGTCTTCCACTGCCCCTTTGCCATTGTTAATCACTAGCTTTTTCTTCTGCCCGCATCTAGTAAGAAATGAAAAGAAAGTAAGCACTGGAAATGGAGACCAACAGAAATAAAAAATAAAAATTCTAGTCGATGTTGAGGAAAAGATGCTTAGCCATGACGACTGTGCCTGCCAGTGCAGACCGAGGCTATGCAAGGGGGGAAGTTTCTCTGGGCTGCATATTTCTTTGCCAAATGAAGCCACTATTGAACACAGTCACCACAATTGTAGCACCCAATGCCCACCGATGTGATCACCAACTGCCTCTACTACAAATAGGACTAGCACGCGCTATGGAAAGAAACGATCTGCTAATATTTGAGCATTTTTATATTTATGTACTTTGTATATATGTCACTCTAAGGACAAGGAGATGCTAAATCAAATGTTGGGCCAGATCTCTGAAATTTTTTTCACGTCTGGAAGTTTGGGTCAAGGGATCAAGCTGTAGCCTAGTTATAAAAGACAATGTTTTCCTTCTTTGCAACAGCATGTCAGGCCCAGAATGCTGCCAACAGCCAGGGAATAAGGCAGGATTAAACTTGCTAATATCAACAGCTTAGATCATTAAGAAGTCATTAAGGCAGAGAATAGCTACTGTGCTTTTAAAGTTGCACGCACTCCAGTGCTGTCCAATAAGCTCTATATTTAAACTCTATGGAACAACATAAAATAGGTCTTTAAATAGCAGTAATTAAAAAAAAAAAAAAGAAGAAGAGGTAGTTGCATAGCTGTCAGCTGTGCCTCACACTGTTAAGATGGTTCTCTGGCTATAGTGTGCTCAATATTTCAATAGCCTGGTGTAAACTGAATACCTAAAACACAGCTCTCTTCAGAGGGACACTGCTTTCTGAAGCCGTACTGACTTTGTCTGAAAGACTAATTTGGCAGTTTAATTATACTGTTACCCTTCTGAAGTATTTTTTCCTGTGTTTACAGACTGACATGTGACAGTTATTTTAGCCAAAGTGGCTCAATTTGCCATGCTTATATTATGCAACACTTGGGAGTGTTTCCTGTGAGATGCTAAAAGAGGGAAGAGCGAGTGGTGGTGAATCTGCGCTGTCTTCCTGAGAAGCAGCTCGGGTTTTCTTTCCCAACAGGCAGGTCGGGCTGGGCTGCGCCTTGTGTCGGTCTCTGGAAGGAGACTGGCACCAGACTGAGGAACCATTTTCTTTGCAACAAGAGGGATAAGTAAATAAGTAAAGAAATCAGAGCACACTGAGCCTTGGGCCATTTTAATTTTTACAGGAAAATTTAAAATCATAGCTATTAAAAAAAAAAAAGAAATATTAAAGCCAAGTAATTTGCTATTCACTGAGAAGTGCTGATTGCTTGGTTGAAATTCCTTAAATTTCCCATGGCGTGCTGACCTTGCACTGAGAAAGGCTAAATCTACTGTGTTCTGAATCAAGGCATTAAGTGGCTTGAAGCTAAAGCCTGTTCTGCCTTGGCTCCTTCAGGCTGCCAGAACAAGGAAAGTAAAAAAGCTGCGGCTAACAGCAAGCCAAAACATAGATAATTCACATTTTTAAAATAAACGAATGCTTAAAATATTCTCTATTTTCTGCCCAGCTAACACTGAAATGCTCAATTATCCTCTTTTTCCAAGACAGTCATAGTGTTAGTTTCGTATGCATAATGTTGACTGCACAGCAACTACCTCGCTATGAATTTCAGTGTATTAGCATTAATAGGTCAGAATAGATGAACACAGAATCCTTGATTTAGCCATGTTATCCTGTATCAAATCATGTTAAAGTGAAATGTATAAATCTGTTTGTTTCAAACATATCAGATTATGTCCCTGCTTCAAAAATTCTCCTTGCAGTGATTAGTACATATCATTAGGGTCTAATCTGGAAATCTGTACACGTACATACACCCACATGCACCTTCTCTCTTTCGGGCTCCCAGCTGCACGTAAGTGCTAAGTAAAGAACAGATTTTCCATTAATGACATCTAGCGCATAATTTATAGCTCCGGGGTCGCTTCATTCCTCATCAGACGCCATCTATAGTCAGCCACGCCGGCCCTGCTTGGCTGTTTCCATGGCAATGCTGGGCCGAGAGGGAAGAAACGACGACAGACTCTGCTTTTATAGACAGAGCAGCACGTCAACCAACGAGACGTACTGCTCGCACTGTGCATTTCCACAGCCACTCGACAGAGAGAGCGCTGTAGTTCATGCTGCCTCACCGTCTGCTTGATAACATATATTAGCATGTCTCTAATAGCACTGTCAGAGGAGCATAGATGTTGTAGACACAATTGCAGGGCCAACGTGCCTGGTGGCATCTCACTACCTCCCTCAGAGAGACTGTGCCACGTCACTCCGCCTGACAGGCTGCGCTCAGCTGGCACCTCCTTGCCTCGGAGCAGCTTTGTGTGGTGCAGCCTGGGGTGCTCCCTCAGCACGGCGAGCGATTTAGCCCAGCGTGGAGGCCCTAGAGCACCCCGACCCTCTCTCACAGCAGGATTCATGTGGGCTTTCCCACAACCCACAGACGAGTGGTTAATGCGCTCAAGAAGCAGTGAACAAAACTATCCACACGGAGTGTACTTTGGGAAAGAGTTCGTTTAACATCCAAGGTGCAATAAGCTGTTTCTGACAATCTAGAAGTGACGTCAGACCAGCCACTGGAGAAGGGAAAGCGCACCCAGAACCTCCCCTTTAGGCTGCTTTCCTGCAGGTTTCTGGCTCCCCTTGCACAGCTCACTGCACCTTCCCATTCCCCAAGTCTCTCCAGAGGACCAGAGTAACCGCTGTCAGCAAAACCCCTTGGTACCTGCAGCTGAACGCACTGCCCACAGCCACCCGGCCCCACAGTCCCTGCCCCTATGACGGCAGCCTATGCTACTGCCTACGGCTTGGAAGGAACAAACGAACCCCACGCCTGCAGTTCTCTGCTAGGGGCCTCATGCAGCACCTCTGTCCCCGGTGGTTAACAGCACAGGATTAGGTTCAGCTCATCCCATATAACATATTTTACATTCTCAGTGACTGGTACCTGACTATTAATAACTAATAGTGAATAATTAGTTCTCTCGGACCTGTCCGCATTCAATTTTCATCTACAAATAAAGACCAAAACATTTCTTTACACAAAAACTGCCTCAAGGCTCGAGTTACAGATCTCTGCAGTGGAAGCTCTTTGCTGATTTCTACTGCTCTAGCCTTGCACGATGCTTTGAGGCCTCTCAAGGAGGAAAGTAACGGAGCAATGTGATCTGAGAAAGTAAAGGACTTGCTTACCTTCTCCGACTGTTAACAGCGATGCAGACTGCAAGAATCAAAGCCAGTGCCACAAGAGCAGCAACTACAATCAACCATTCTGTGGATGAGATTAACAGAAGGGAAGGAGACCCGTTAATATATCTCATACAATTTTGTCATTTTGCAGAACTGCAACCACACAAACCCTTTTGCGTTCACTTATACTGCCATTTTTTTTCACCTAACGTGCATGATTGTTCATTTTACAAAGTGCTTCTGTGCATAGCAAACACTTTATCATCAGTCACACCAAATACTCTATTTAAAAAACAAGCAATCAGCTGCAGGCAGGTCAACGCACATGAAATACCTGATCATTCTTAATGTTTGCAAGTACTGCACTTCGATCAACGTAGGTGAAAAAGAGTTATTTCACTGATTTATTCCAAGCTAGGATAGGCTAAGCACTGAGACATCTGTAATCCTGGATTCAAAAGTAGGGTGACTTTAACATAAAGTAACATGTTTACCTTCATTTTTTTAAAGTCTTATTTTAGACTTGGGAGCAATTCCCGAAAAATAAGAATTACAAAATCATAATAAATAATTAAAACTGGAAGAGACCTAAGAAGTCACATCACTTATTTTTCACTCCAGTAAAACAGGATCAATAAGAATATCTTTCAGAAATGTTTCACTTGCTCTTAAAATTTTGAATAAAGGACCTTCTTAGTAGTCTATTCTTTATACTTTATACCATGATAAACAGGGCTCTTCTCCTAATAGCTAACCCCATTTTCTTTTTCATTTGAAATAATTTTCATTGCACAAGCCTACCATGTTTCACATGAAACGAATTACCTCTTTTAATTATTCAGTTACTATTATTCCATAGTAAAAACTTGTATGCATTCTTTTTGTAGCATACTCATCTCACATCTACTTTTAGCAGCTTTGCTAAAGTTACCTTTACGGCCTCCTCTACTTTTCCTATTTCATTACTGAAAGGCAAAGTTGTGAAATGAACACAGTACTCAGCCTACAAATAGCATTACTGTTAATATATCCCTGATTATGTATTTTATTTTATTTTGTAATAGCATCATGAGTTTGGGTTATTTCTATTCCATTTTAAACTGCAGATCTTATTCTGTAATACTGGTGTTTCAGCTATTGTTTTCACCGAACATTCCCATACATATGACACTTAGCATATATCTTTACTGAATTTCATCTAATCGATTTCAGATCAATCTGTCAAAATTATTTATTTCTTAATACTTTGATTCAAAAAGTCTCTTCTCTTTCATCATCGCATGAGTGGGAAGTTTTATGAATTAGAATATGCTCCATTCTTGAGATTACTAGTGAAAATTTACATTTGACCTAAATTTTCATCTCTTGCTTCACTTCATATTACCATTATTCTACATTTAAGCCATAAAAAGTTTACTTACCTGGTATCATGGCTGATCTTTTTTGTGAAACTACTGCTGTTGTGGTCTGTCCAGGGAAAGGAGTGGATTCATAATCTCCCATATGTGGTCCTTTATTACCATATATACTGGATGTAGATCCTAAAGAACAAAAATATCCATTAGGTCCAATATGTCTAATGAGTACTGAACAGTGAGGTACACAGAGTATAACATAAAAAACTTAAAATATTATAAGATAATGAAAAATATTTATAGGAAGTTCACACTGAGGACATTAGCAAGTATTTTAATGAAAACTTTTGCATATACTACATTCATCATACTCATACTATCATTAGTTTTAGCACTTTGAATAGCAAAATTAGTGTTTTTCCCCTCTCCTATTTTTCATTTTTAGCAAAGATATCATGTGATTAGATCACCAAAATGTGATTAGAACTGCCTAGAAATTTTGTAAGAACATCTGAATTTTGGCAGATTTTTTTTAAAGAACTTTTTCATATATGTAGTCAAATGTCTTGCCTTTTGTATGGGAGGTGGAGAACAGAGAAAGATCAGGGGGAGAGAGAAAGAGAGAGAGAGAAGAAAAAAAAATAAAACCTAGAAAAGATCAATCTAGAGAATCTTTACATTTTATTTATATTCCTATACAGGATAAAGGCTGAATTTCTAAAACTTCAATGTACTCATAAAAAAAAAAAAGTAAAAAAAGTGCAGTTCTTCCGATGGTTCAAATTTGATAGCCCTGTACATGAACCAGACTTTGAAAAAATCAAAGTATGTTTTCTAACAGCAAAAAGTACATTTCTGTAAACTTGCATGTGGATCCCTCTTCCTTTATTAATGTGTTGTGTAATTAGGTTCTAAAATCTTAAATCCAAATGCACACTTCCAGTGTCTGTTTTCTGCTATGATGGCCATACTCCTTAAACTTTAATGTGCTTACAGTAATAGCTCTGGCCCACTCTGCTCCCATGCAGATATTCTGGATACTGCTCAGTGAAACTACTCAGATTATCTTTATTACCATTACAAAAACACACACATATTGCAGTTCTCCATCTCTCTGAATTCTTCCAGACTCTGATAGAGCAAATTAAGTACTTACTTCACTCAAAAGTAATGTTCTTTTTCCTGTTCTTTAACACATATTGCAACTCGAGTCTGCACCTCTGATCTCATTTCCTAATAGCAGTTGGCAAATACAGGATTAAGCAGCACATTATTCCTGATGCTAAAGTTAGCCAACAAGTAGTTCAGAATCTTCCAGATGTTTTCATTTTTATTTTTATTAACAAGAAACATATTGACTGATGAGCTGTTTTGTGCTATCTCACCACTAATTTCAGCAACTAAGTGATCTGAGCTGGACTCTGAGGCCTCTAAGAAAGCTGACCAAGATGAAAATACTGACTTGTCTGTCTCACACATCAGTGCATTTTTTAAGGTGCTTTACATCATCCTTGAGAAATGACAGAGCTTCTCCAACTGCAAATCCCCTTGGATAGTTACGTAGGCGTTGATTAACAATCCTCACGCTAACACAACAGTCGTCTCCTCACTCTCCTCCCTGTTGCTGAGACAGGATGCGCTTATGTCCCCTCGTGTTCTTAGCTGGGGGATGTGCTTGCAGGAGGTAACAAGGACCTTAAGAAACTCTCAAAATTTCATTTTGAAGATATGTTATTGTTTTTTTCTTCTTTTTGACAGTTACAGTTTGGGTTCCTTCAGTGGGAAGGAATATTCATTATTCCACTGGAATACTTGGACAGGAGATCAGTCATTAACGTGTTGTCAGGCCACAGCTTAAGCACTACTGTACAGAAAAGCAAGTGAAGGAAAGAAGGGTACTACAGCGAGCAACTCGCCTGTCCCGAAAAGGCCTCTAAGTATAGCCTGACAATACATTAGTGCGTCTCTCATCTTACATTAAAACACATTCACATCACAAAAGATCCCTCCGTAAACAAATACTTTCTATCATGATGGTGTTGTCCTAGACATTTCCTTATATTGTGATTTGAAAAATCCCCAACAGAAGATAAACCAAAAAAATGGAAGTTACGAGCCTTTGCCAAGGCATTGACAAAGCAGAGATTTTAAACAGATATTCACCTTTCAAAAGAACTTCTAACCAGTTCTTACAGGTTTTATGTACTTAAAAGAGAAAGGTAACTAACATTTTTTCAAAGTGTGTAATGTCTGCACAGTAAATTAGGGAAAGTGCTTGGACTCATTAAGTGAATATGGGAATGAAAGTCAATAAACAAGCTTGTTGTAGCAAGAAACAATTATTAAAATAGATTGAGCTTTGCAATAAAATTGTATCAATGCAAATACAAAAAGCATTGATGTTGCTGTGCCTACATTAAAATACTGCAACTCAGGCATTTTGATTGGGTTTATTTTATTGATTTATATAAAATTATGAAGTAAAATGTAGACCAAATTCTACCTTATGATGTATGAGTCAAAATTTATTAATGCTAACTAAAAGAGAATCCACCAAGTTTAGTGGAGCTGTGCCAAGATAAAACTGAAAGGGAATGTAGACAAGCAGAGAAATATTTCTTCACTATGACAACAAATCTCCTTTTTTACTTAATCACTGGATACAAATTGTAATTCCTAACTACTACTACTAATAATAATAGTGAAGGAATGATCTTTAAAGTGTTTGCTTTGTAATGTTATAAATACATAGGTACAAAAATAATAAATAAAAAAAGAACACAGAGCCTTTACAAAAATCTGCCTTGGCATAGTTCCACTAACTTCCAGGAAAGTGCATAAAAATAGTACATGGAAAAAAAAGTACTGTTGGGAAGATGATTTATACAAAAAACACATTCAGGAATAAGGGAATGTCCCTTCATTTCCCATATAATTAACTTGTGATCACGAGGAAGTAGGATATTGTAGTGTGATTAATAAGCATTATTACCGTTAACTATACTGACTTTATCAAAAAAATGGAAGTACTCTTCAAAAAAAGAGGTTGTTCATAAATGTCTGTTAGAGATGAGTAAAAATAGCTATGATTAATCACTGGCAAGATACCAGCAGCAAATATATGCAGAGAAAAAGGCCATAAAGAGAATTACCTTCTGTGACATATGTTTACCTGATACAGAAGAAATGTGGATAGGGGGAAAAAGTGACATTAAGTGTTACACAGATGGCATTTGCCACCATCAAACAGAAAGATAAAAGAGTAATATGTCTTGGTGGACACAGTTCAGAAGCACTTTCTAAGTTTCTGGTAGTGTAATACAATAAACAATAATAACACATAAACATAACACGATCTAGGAAGAGGTTATTCACAAAACACCACTTTTCAGTGTTTTGACCAACACTGGGACAGGGAAAAGCTTACCTAAAAAGGTACCTAAGAATCATATGCATATATATATCTAGAAATGCCAAGAAACCATACAGTAATATATAGCATGAGTTTAATCTCAAAAATAAATAAATAAATAAATAAATATTTTCAGAGTTTCATCAGTCCAAAAAATAACTAAATGATCAATAAAGGACTGCTTGTCATTCTTACTGGTAGGAGGAGGGGTGTGTAATCGGTTAAGATGATCCTGAGTGTCTGGAAAAACTCCAGGTATGAAATTGAGATGGGAATCATCTGTAGTGGTGGCTTGTTCACCTTCCCTTCCAGGTTGAGTGCCAGGTAACAGTGGCTCTTGGGTTCCTTCTTCTTGGTTGACAACATCTGTGGACTCCGTGGCTGCCACGATGATGGCGCAGTCAGCTTTAAACTCAACCCGCACACAACCACCACCTGCATCGTCATTTGCCCCTTTCCCATTCCACAACAAGCCAGAGAACAGCTCCTCCTGCCCGATTCAAAGCACAGGAGGAAAGAAGAGGTGAAAGCCTTCCCTTCTTCCACCACTGTCACTGCCTTCTGAGGCTGAGCCAACACGCACATGCCCTGTTTGAGGGGCGTTGGTTAATACGCCCATTCCCAGTGACAGAAGGAAAGGGAAGACCTTCAGAAGAAGTGATCACAGAAGTAAAAAAAAAAAGAAAACCCACACCCAAAAGAAGACCGTGTAACTCACAAGGCAGCAGCCACATCACAGCCAGAACTATGATGATCTGGCATGTCTTTCCACCAGTAAGGAGGAGAGAGGAACCCAACACAGAATGTGTGGGATGTAATTCTTCTCTCATTGCTCTTTGCTCGCCACCAGGACACCATTCCCCAGTGATGGTGCTGCTGCTGAGTCACGGGAACAGGCCATGAGCCAACCCCTCCGGAGCACCTCCAGCACACCCGTCACGGCACGAGGAAGCACACCAGGCCTGAGCACAGGCCGAAGCAGGACGGGGCCAGGAATTCAGAATCACCACAGAGCATGCCTTGCAGAACAGCTGGAAGGCCACCCAGATGCATGCTTTAGAAAGATCAGAAACCACCAAACGTACCAGGAAGGATTCCCTTATACCCACTTCAGAAGTTCAGAATATTAACAATTGTCCAGATCCCACCAGAGGGTTTTGCAATGCAAGTCCACAGCGAGAACGTTGCATCCACCACGACAAGAAGGACACCGAGAGGAGCGGAATTCAGAAGAAATAATGTCTCATTTCACACAGAGCAGTGAAATGAGCTTGATCCATTATTCTTACTGGTACCCGTCAGTGGAGATTCGTCATCAGGTTCATTCCTACTGGCAGGATTCAGCCCAAGTAGCACCTCATCCCCGGGGGTGTTTGTGGCATGAGTGACACCTGCAGTGCCCTGTCCTTGTTCATTATCTGAAGGCAGGGGTGGCTGAGTTGGGTCTTCTTGATGGCCACCATTGGGAGAGGTAGCTGCTGTCATAGCGATGCTAGGTGCCCATGGTTCTTGAGTCATATCTTCTCCTTTGGGAATATCAGTGGATGCTGTGACTGCCGCAACAATGGCTATATTAGCTTCAAATATGTTTACAAAATCCCACCGTTTCTTCATTCCTTCACTAATTGTCTGTCCATTACTCTAGGAGTTTTTTATTTATGTCCTAAATCTCAACAAGAACTGAAATATATAAAAACTGCAAAAAATAGATAGCAATCACATAGATCTGACTACTTAAGACTGCCTATATCACCATGATAAGAAAAAAACCCTCTTTTTTATCTTATTTATTCATGCATCCATCCTTTCCCATGAGATGACCATAAGAAGAATTCAAAGCTTATTTATATGGAAAATTAAGAAATGAAATTATTTTATGAACTTCCTGCCCACATCACTCATGCAGTGCTCTTTTATAAGGACTGCAGCTGATACAAGGATGTCATAAACATTCTAAGAAACAGAACAAGTTCTGAATGGGATTTCAGAATTTCCAACCACTATAAAATATGAATTGAGTAATATGGATTAATATTCATGCACAATTACACTACTGAAATTTAACACTATAAGTAAAATGAGAAGCCAGAAGATACATTTCCAAAAAACAATAGCCTAAAGTGTTACCTTCCAAAACATCCAATAATTACTATTCAGAAGGGGAAAATGCTATTATTTCAGAACGAGTATTAGAATTTCTATCATTACACAGGAATAAAATTAGAATAATCTGACCAAAAATATTTTAATATATTGTGAAATCTTATTTTGGTTTTCACATTCTCAGTTGACCTGTCAAATCAAATAAAGCTTAAAAGGTTTATGACAATAAATTCTGATGCTTTATAAGATGCCTACCATATTTAGAATATTATGAGTGGGAAGTACAGAAAGAAACTATCTTAATATGCACAATCCTTAGTTTTCCTCACTCTTGAAAAACCCCAAGTATTGTGTTTTAAGGTAATCTGGGAGAAAAAATGGATGTTTTGGAAGTAAGGGGAAAGCATAAATGTTAATTTTTTGTTAGGACCAGGATTCTGGAAATTCTGCATTCTTAGGATTTCTGGAAAATCAAAAAGATTCTGAAATGTCCAAAGCACTGATATATCACGAGAAATCCATTTTAAATTATGAAATATTTGAGAAGAAATGCAATATTTGTAATTTGCGTAATTTAGTTGGGATAAAATACAGGACTCATAAGTTCTTAAGGTCAAATTTTGCAGGACTAGCTCAACAAAATTGAGAAACAAGTAATTTTATAGCTTTACAGTCTTAAGGGCATCCATGGAAAACTCAAGTCTAGGTAATATTTGTCATGAATATTGATTTTAAATCTATGACTCATTTATTTCTGCTCACTTAGCAAAAAAAAAAAAAAAAAAAAAAAATTGCTATTTTCCCAGTACCACCTTCAATTAATCATAAACATGAGAAAAAATGGGGCGCATATGAAAAGATAGATCCAGAAAAAAAATACTACTAACAGGAAACTCTTGCTGGGATGATCACTTGCAACAAAATTATAAACCACTGGTTGCAATGCAAGTCCACAACAAGAATGCTGTATTCTTCAAGGCAAGAAAGATAGTGAGAGGAGTGGATTCAGAAGAAATAATGTCTCATTTCACACAGAGCAGTGAAATGAGCTTGATCCATTATTCTTACTGGTACCCGTCAGTGGAGATTCGTCATCAGGTTCATTCCTACTGGCAGGATTCAGCCCAAGTAGCACCTCATCCCCGGGGGTGTTTGTGGCATGAGTGACACCTGCAGTGCCCTGTCCTTGTTCATTATCTGAAGGCAGGGGTGGCTGAGTTGGGTCTTCTTGATGGCCACCATCGGGAGAGGCAACCGCTGTTATGGTAATGATTGAATCAGCTGCAAAATCAATGTGTATGTGACCAATACCCTCCCATGTCATTTCTGTCCTCTTTGGATCTCCTGTTGCTCTTAAATGAGGATATTTTTCATTATTACTCTTTTATTACCACCAAAGATAGACCCTTCCACCACTGCTTTCTTAACTTTATAATCAGCTACTTTCCTACATTATCTTCATCCACTTTGTGGCCTAGTCCACAAGATTTCCAAGGTCAGTGGACATAGGAAAAGGACAGTAAGAGAGAAGATAGGAGCTCCCTGACCTGCACCATAGGCTGACCAGAACTCCACAACTTCAGTGCCACTGTCAAGCACTGTGACAGCCTGCTGTGCATTATAGGTATCGTTACAAATGGTTAATAATCCTTTCAACAGCCACTGATCCCCCTTTGTCGCTCAAATCCATGTCAATAGTAACAAATAATATTAATGTCATTCTGTGTTCTTACTGGTAGGAGGAGCGGTGTGTAATCGGTTAAGATGATCCTGAGTGTCTGGAAAAACTCCAGGTATGAAATTGAGATGGGAATCATCTGTAGTGGTGGCTTGTTCACCTTCCCTTCCAGGTTGAGTGCCAGGTAACAGTGGCTCTTGGGTTCCTTCTTCTTGGTTGACAACATCTGTGGACTCCGTGGCTGCCACGATGATGGCGCAGTCAGCTTTAAACTCAACCCGCACACAACCACCACCTGCATCGTCATTTGCCCCTTTCCCATTCCACAACAAGCCAGAGAACAGCTCCTCCTGCCCGATTCAAAGCACAGGAGGAAAGAAGAGGTGAAAGCCTTCCCTTCTTCCACCACTGTCACTGCCTTCTGAGGCTGAGCCAACACGCACATGCCCTGTTTGAGGGGCGTTGGTTAATACGCCCATTCCCAGTGACAGAAGGAAAGGGAAGACCTTCAGAAGAAGTGATCACAGAAGTAAAAAAAAAAAGAAAACCCACACCCAAAAGAAGACCGTGTAACTCACAAGGCAGCAGCCACATCACAGCCAGAACTATGATGATCTGGCATGTCTTTCCACCAGTAAGGAGGAGAGAGGAACCCAACACAGAATGTGTGGGATGTAATTCTTCTCTCATTGCTCTTTGCTCGCCACCAGGACACCATTCCCCAGTGATGGTGCTGCTTTCCACCAGCACAGGCCGAAGCAGGACAGGGCTAGGAATTCAGAAACACCACAGAGCATGCCTTGCAGAACAGCTGGAAGGCCACCCAGATGCATGCTTTAGAAAGATCAGAAACCACCAAACGTACCAGGAAGGATTCCCTTATACCCACTCCAGAAGTTCAGAATATTAACAATTGTCCAGATCCCGCCAGAGGGTTTTGCAATGCAAGTCCACAGCGAGAACGTTGCATCCACCACGACAAGAAGGACACCGAGAGGAGCGGAATTCAGAAGAAATAATGTCTCATTTCACACAGAGCAGTGAAATGAGCTTGATCCATTATTCTTACTGGTACCCGTCAGTGGAGATTCGTCATCAGGTTCATTCCTACTGGCAGGATTCAGCCCAAGTAGCACCTCATCCCCGGGGGTGTTTGTGGCATGAGTGACACCTGCAGTGCCCTGTCCTTGTTCATTATCTGAAGGCAGGGGTGGCTGAGTTGGGTCTTCTTGATGGCCACCATCAGGAGAGGTAGCTGCTGTTATGATGATGATTTAATCAGTTTTGTATTGAACCCATTTGCTATCAACACCCTCCCATTGCATTTCTGTCATGTTCAGGTCTTCTGTTGCCCTTAAACGAAGATACTTTTCACTATTGCTCCTTTCTCATCACTAAAGGAGAAAAAAAACAGGACTTTCCCTCCACCCACACATCATCAATTATTTCCTAACTTTTTAATTAGCTACTTTATTTTACTATTTTCATTCACTTTGTGACTTAATCCACAAGATTTCCAAGGTCAGCGGATATAAAAAAATGACAGTAAGACAGCAATTAGGGGAGCTCCCTGACACGCATCACAGACTGTCCATAAATCCTCAACTTCAGGACAAAACTCTCTTCAGCATTAGCTAGTATTGTATAACGGTAGGAACAATGAAGACAAAAAAGATGATCAAAACAGTACATGAAAACCGTACAAGAGATTTGAAACGGCAGAGAGTTGACTGAAAATTTTCTAAGATCTAATAGACTTTCTGAGTAGCAGCTCTATAATAAAGCATTATAGTTCCCTCTTATTTTAACACAAAAAAACTAACATATTTCTCATATCATGCTTTTGGAAAATCATTGGCACAAAAGGCATGTGCTATATCTGACTGCATTGTGGATGCCTGGTAAAATTAAATATTGTTAGTTTTGTAAATTCCTCTCATCATGCTAAAAGTGATTCTGAACAAGAGATCAAGTGGTCTGAAATATATGAAAAAAACACTCGTTTCAAATATTTCGCAGACTAAAAGCTTAAACTTATTATTGTACAAAGTCATGCAGGATTGTTTTATCACAAACCATCATTAAATAGATGAAACTGATGTTACTTGTACCTGTACTGGAAGACTGTTTTTCATGATCATTCTCTCTGGAGGAAATAATTCTATCCATAACAGTTGGTTGTATGGAATAAACATCTCCCTCTTCCCAGCTTGGGGACACCACTGGGTCTTGCGCTGAGTCATTCTGTTTGGCCCCGTAATCGGAGGCCATAGCTGTTATGATGATGGTGAAGCAATTATGAACTCAGTATATAAAGATCCATTTCTCATATTATTCTCCTCTTCGGTTCTTGTCTCTATGACAGGGCTTGCTCACATGTCTACTACATTTAATGGTAAAGAGAAGTAAAGCAGATTTTCTTCTCATTCTGGTTTATAATTAGAAAAGCTGCGTACTGTCACCAATAGGACTGAATTCTTCCTCTTTTTTTTTTTTCAGAATCAAAGTACCTATTGATTTTCAAAAGCATTTCCACAAATCCTACTGATTTTCATGACTTTGTATCAGTTGGATATTGCACCCTGTAAGTAAGTTTTTAATCACACAATTTAATATATTGACTATGTCCATTTTTTTCCTCCTCACAATTTCACTGCCTTATTTGTTACAGCTTCTTTATGAAAACAAATAAAGATGTTTGGCAGAAGAGAGGCCTATCAGGTGCATCAGATTTGTGAACAGTGCAAACAGTGTATGAGACAGCATTTCTGTGAGAATATATGATACTGCAATTTTTTAGAAAAATAAAATATTGCCCATATCAACCATTCTGTTCCTGTCTGTAGAGCATAGAAAAAGAGTGACCAAATCTTTTGAATAATATAACCTTAACCTTGATGAAACATCTAGGGTTGCTACCTCAGAAGAATGCGGACTAAAATCTTCTAAAGCAGTGAGCTACCCAATAGTTCTGCTACTGCGACCACGTTTAGCTGAGCGAATAGATTGACGAAATACACCATCTCAAATAACGTTTATCACATATGTGCCTTCAGTGGCCTGTGTTTGATAACCAGCAAGAGCTGGCAATGACTGTTTTAAATTCACTGGTGGCAACACTGAGAAAAGCACATCAGTCACTAACAGGTAAACATAAAAACCACTCATGGGACCAGCATTTTTTTTATTTTACTATAGTATAGATTTGTATTAATCTTTAGTTGTGGCTTTTATAGCAAAATTTGGTCTTTTACATTTCAATTTCTTTGAGTAATGGAGAAGTTTTGCTTTTATTCTACACTATGCTTTGTTTTCTCTACTTCTTCACCAGTATCGCCTTGTTATAGTTTAGAGGTGGAGGAAATAGATATTTTTGGAATCTTATTTTTACTTAAAATTTTCATATTAACAAAATCTGTAGAAAGCAGGTGCAGCAATGACTTCGCTTGTAACAGGGGTGTGGTCACAGCTCACAAAAATACAGACACATTATTATTTTTCAAATGCAAATAAAAATATTTACTGCTTCCTACAAATATAATCCTGTTACATAGCCTCATAAAATCTCGTGGCTGTATGACACGAAACAGAGCACGTAAGAGGTGATTACAGAATTAATGCACTATAGGTCTTGGCACACAGTCCAAATGAAGGAAAAAAACAAATATCCAGGACTGAACCTAATTAATAGAATAATTTGTAAAATATATAATACAAGCTCCAGATCTGCATCACTCAGGTGTATTCATAGAATCTCTATTATGGCCTCAAAATGCAAATGTGCTAGTAAAAGAAACCCTCTAACTAAAACATGACCTTTCATATTACCTGTATGAGAAGATTCTGTTTCAAAATCATTTTCACCTGGAAGAGTAAATTCATGTTCTTCAGTACTCCCAGTGGTACTTGCAGGACTTTGTTCTTGACTGATCCATCCAGGATGAACACTGTGTAATAGTGGATGTTGGGTTGGTCCTTCGTGTTTTTCATTTTCGTTTGTGACTAGTGCTGATAAGATGATGACTGAATCAATAATAATCATAATATCTGACCCCAGACATATTAATCTCATCTTCATTTTTGCAGTCTACACAAGAGTTTGTTGGGGCTTTGTGTTTTGTTTTGTTTTCCTCTTTTAATTGTTGCATTTGGTGTGAAATGAAAAATGAGAGAAGTCATGCCTACTTTGGAATTCCTACCCTGCAAAATATTGCCATGAGCAGAAGGTGCAAGTTTGATAGAAGGTGTCCCAGTTACCAATGTCAGAAAAAGACTGCAAGAAAAGCAGTGGAAGAATGCACAGAAACAACAGCTTGCACCTCTAGTTCATAATTATTTTACTAATTTAGCTTTTAGTCTATGGATTCTGGATTTGTAAAAGAAAAATAGACAATGAACTTTCTCTTTGGAGATAATATCTCTTTGCACAATTCAAGGCTGGTTCCAAGGAAAATGCCATTGCTTCTGGTAACAGTTGATTATTTGGTTGTATGAATGAAAATAAAATAGATTCTTACAACACAAGCTGAAAAGCATACTTGTTTTGATATTCAGTAATAATTAGAGCTCTCGATAAAATAAATTTACTGTTCACAGTTTAATTGGCTGTTGTTTACATGCCAGAAGATGAAGTCAGAAAACACTTGAAGTACCACCACCATAAGAGATTTCCTAAAGAACATAAAAAGGCTTTGAAAAAATACACCGGGGGGGGAAAGATGCCTTTAAAACTGCAGTAAGCCAGAACTCTATTTTAAAAATATTTGTGTATGTGCTAACTTCACTGATCCCAGCCTTTCAAAACCATAAAAGAATTGTTTCAAGCTGTTAGAGACAGATCCTATACAGTCCAGAAATTACCACAGAATCCAGATTTTTTTTTTTTTTTTTTTTTTACAGAGGGATAAGAAAGCTTTCCTGAAGTCTCACTAAAATATATTTCTTCTCATTATAATCTAATGTTATATATTACTAGGCTAGTTTCAAATTGAGCTGCACACAGCTGTGCCTCTAGCTATTCAGTTTTACCCCGCTCTTTAACAGGTGAAGAAACACCCTTAAGAAAAAGCTCATATTCAGCTATGCTTTTTTTTAAATTAAATCTGGAAATTATTTACATACNCGCTCTTTAGCAGGTGAACACCTGCTAAACAGGTGAACACCTTAAGAAAAAGCTCATATTCAGCTATGCTTTTTTTAAATTAAATCTGGAGATTATTTACATACATAGCAAAAATAGCTGGTGAATGCATTAAAACATTTTCAACATCTCATTGGGATGTCAACACTAACATGAATAGGAAAGTGTTGAAATGTTCACATTCATCTGGAGGTAGCAAAGTGTCCTTTGTAGCACAGGTGAGAATGTTATGTTTACTATTCCTTTCAAAATGAAGGCCAAATCATAAGAGTTCCTAGGTCACGTCTTCCCTGTAAGACAACTGGTCAACATTAGTTGGATATATTTTAACCTAATTTTCCCAAATTACTAAAACCACTATTATCTCTAACTTCACTTTTGGTCCCTAATATAATCTGTGAACCAACCGTGTATACAGTCATCTTTATTGTCTGATAAAAGCCTGTGTTTTAATCACCAAACTTTAAAATTCTGCTTATGGGCAGTTGACCTGATAGTCTGATTAACTTGCAACAAATAAGGCACCAGAAAAAGCAGTCTATTTTCTATTAAGCATGCCATTCTGAATGCCTGTTGAACAAGAACTGGAAAAATCCTTAAGTGCCCAAACCATAACAAACAGGAATGGAAAGGCAGGTTCAGTAAGATTAGAGAAGATAAGACTCACTGAAATAAAGTCATTGTGTTAATTCTAGAACAAGAAATTAACTTTGAAGAGCATAACTAATAATAATAAGGTTAGCAATGGTCTCCAATTATATAAGCAATAGGAATCAAACCTAGGAAAAGAAAAGACCAAGGCATGTCAAACTGCACCGGAGAAACCCAAGCATCAAAAAAAGATTTCACCAGATAAAGCATCAAATAAAGGAATTTAAAAAATCCTACAGACACTATATATATTTTTGGGGGGTTCTAGATGTTTTCTCCTCGTAAAGTCTCTGATTTCTTCTTTCGCACAATAAAGAACATGTCCAAATCAATATGAACTTTATATCTGCCAGTCTGCCACCTACCTAATTCTCAACTATTCCCCTGAATGTTTCTGTAAGTAGACCTACAGTTTTGCACGTGTACTAAGCAATGGAAAGAGTAGGAGGTTACTATTCAGTTTTGTCATATCCCTAACCAAGAAGACTTTGTTGTTCCAGATACTCAGTCTAACTGAAAAATTATGATTAATACATCCTTTTATGCATGTGAATCACCATCACATTTTTTCATCTCCAGATTTTACAGTAGCTACCTGGAGTAGTAGATAGGAGGAACTTTTCTTCCTCACCAACCTGGGTCACCAAATGTTACATATTACAATATGCTCAGTTATATTACACTACTGGAGACGCAGGTTTAAAGATCCTAGAGACAGGGAGAAGAGTGCCAAGTAATGAAGGGTGCACACAAAAGATATACCTGGAATGGCAGCTGAATGTTACAGGTGACACCTCTGACAGAGAGAGCTGTCATTGACAGCTACAGCATAACTAATTCAAAGGTATTATATTGAACTGAGGCTAGTGGTAAAGGAATTACAATCAGTTTCATCATATAGCTCTAAATTATGTCACAAATCTGAATATTATCTGAATTATTTAAATTGCTTTACCCCTGCCAGCCGTGCTAGAATACCACTCCTCTTCATCTGTATAGGATGAGTTCCAGCGATCCTGCGTGGAGATTTCCTGCAGTGTTTCATGTTGAGAGCCCACAGCTGTTAGGACAACGGAGGATGCAATGGGCTATTACTGCACTGTTAATATGTGCCCATACAAATGAAGGAGAATAAGAATCCATGCCTAGCTTGACCTTAGTCTCACTAATTTTCTTATCAGATCCCTCTACATTCAGAAGAAGCAAAACTCTGATGTGAACTTTCACAAAGATACTGAGGAAAACAAGCAACAGAAGAACAGCATAAAGCAGAAGTAGTGCAAAACCACTACAGCCAGTACAAAATACTACAACTGAAGCTTGTAGAATAATGCTGAAGTTAAAGAACATGGCAGGGGTCTGAGTACATGTAAACATGCTTCCTAACTACTAAGTACTCAGATTCATTCTAGAATATCCACCACTAAGCTCAAAAGCAATAGTCAGAAAAAAAATAAAAGCACCATGACTGCCACCAGAAATTCAGTATTAGTCAATAAAGTTATAATATAATCGAATGGATTAAAAAAAACAAGTCCACAAGAGTCTGATAAGGGACGGTATAGATCCACACTCAAGGTGCATGCAAACGCATATGGTTCATAGAAGGCAGCTGGAATTTGATGCATCATGTGGAAAAAGTCACGAGCGCAAAGAGTCAAAGCTAAATAAATGAACTTTAGAAACACCTAAAACACAGGCAAACGTAAAAGAACAAAAATCTCAAAGCAAGCATAATTTCTCATTCTTTTTTCGCCTTGTTTTTGGAGCACTGTTGAAAACAACAAACACTGATTTTTTTTCCAAGCACTTCACAACATTCAGAAATAAAATATTAAGTGTTTATAAACACTCATTTATACGTGCTTCCGAGAGAACAGGTAAACAGACAGAAATGTACCTGTTTAAGCTGTGCTTAAATTAAATAAAATTAAAATAGATAAAGGAAGCAATTATTATCTTTGAAAAAGGAAATTCCTTACTAGTACTTGGAGAATACTCTTTCTTGGCCACAGTCACGTCCCAGCCTGGAAACACTGTTGAGTAAAACGTCTCCTCTGAAGAGTCCTCGTCATCTGAACCATTGCCACTTGAAGTCACGTCTGCTGTGATGATGTTAAATCGGCAATGAAGCCCTAACCTGCAAGGCCGCCATCTGACAGCATCTACACCTTTCTCTTTCACCTACAATGCCTGCAGCCCAAAGTCACACACAAAAGCGAACAGTTCCTTATATCCCAAGACTCCATTACTCTTCCTTATTCTTCTGTCCCATTAGGGGTTCACCGTGATGCCATGGCCCTGTTACCTGCTTCAAAGTGTCTGTTATCTACATTTCAATGACGTTAAACATTGCTGTAGGCCAAACAATGATCCCTTTCAGTGGGTGAAGGTAGGACTCAGCCTTGAAATTTGCTATTCTTTTTACTTCTAAGTACTTTTCACTGGGATAATCTACTTCTAAACTTCTTCCAAAGAGGAAAAAAGAAAAAACAAACTAGATTGTTTACAAATATGTCTCACATATTCATTTCTTCTCTCTATATGTACAAACATATATGTTTACATATACCTCCACAGTACATGAAAGAATGCAGCCAGGTACTCCATGGCTACCAGATGTACAGTGAGTGGAAAGATTCTAAATCCTTTCTAATCCTTTACTTTTCCCACATCAAAGAAATCAAACCAAAAAGTAACAACAAATACTACATAGCCAAGGCCCCTCCACTTAGAAGTTCTGAAACTCGCTGCTTTCCTGCAGCAAGGAGACTCAGTCCCTAAACAAATCACCCCTCTTAGCATGACATTCTTTACCCCTTGCTGCTTGTGTTGGTTCTTGTGCCTTGTCTCCGGTGTTTGACCACCACCAGTGGTGCAAGAACGGATTCCACGGAGCCTGGGTGGTGGTTTTCTCCAGGTCTTCACGATGAGGCTCCAGAGCTGTTAGGACATGGTTTGTTCAACCGAGAACTTGTTATTTCTTGAGAGGTGCTTTTTCTCTAGCAAAGTCAAGTCCACCAGCACCAACACCCTCAACATGCTCATGCCACTGAGATGGAAGGGAGTGCAAAGTGAATGTATGAACCCCGTGGTATCAGTACATTCCTCAAATACTTAGCCAGAGAAAGGCAGTAGTGGCCATTTCAAGAAACACATCATACATAAGAAGGAGTTGTCAAAAGCTCTACAGGTCTTGGTAAGACACAGAGATCCACTAAGGTTAATGAATTCCACACAGGCCAGCAGGACAGAGAGTAGGTAGCCTCAAATAGCCTCCAGATCATCCAACGAGTCTTATATAAAAACGCATACAAATGATGAAAGAAGGATCCACAGTAGGCAGAAAAGACACCCAGAAACAAGCACACCCGTTAGTTTAGACTTCTCCTCTACCAACAACGATACCAAGCCAATGGTACTGAAGACCTCAGAACAATAGCCATTCTGTTGAAAGACACATGCACTCCCCCGATCAGATGTCCTCAGCAAAATCCACACCAGAAACATTTTTGAGTTAGGTGTAGGCACATTATAGAAAGAAAGACACAGCTCTACTTCTATCATATCCCTTCCCCTGCAAAATATTTTTTCATAACATTGCATTTCAAGTAGTATGCTCCATAGGTTTGTCACAGATATTTAAGGATGGAAATAGCTTTTCATTTAGACAGGCTAAAAGAAACAACACCATTTCCTCCACTGTGCTAGGCAAGCTAAACAG
The DNA here is from genome assembly GCA_013389825.1 of Crypturellus undulatus. Lineage (NCBI taxonomy): Eukaryota > Metazoa > Chordata > Aves > Tinamiformes > Tinamidae > Crypturellus > Crypturellus undulatus. Next base: position 664,914 of record VWPW01026060.1, read on the forward strand.
GTATTGGCATGCAAACAGATTTAACTGTGCCACATGTACACAGGTTGGAAGATGTCTCCAGAAAAGATTTGTTACTTGGAAGACAACATCCTGCTTAGTAAGCCCACAAAACAACTGGACACAGAATCAGGAATCAATTCTAACATCAGTAGAAGTTCCTTCTAAGAATAGGAACCTCAAAAGATCTAAATATGTATTTTTCCCCAAAGTATGGCTGACTTTCTGAAGCAACAGCAGATCAGAAGAGCCACTACTCTTTCCTCAATATATGTTTGGCAAAGGAGGAGGAAAGTCAGGCAGAGCTAGTGGAAAAAACAGAATAAAAATAAAGGAAATTCCTTACTAGTACTTGGAGAATACTCTTTCTTGGCCACAGTCACGTCCCAGCCTGGAAACACTGTTGAGTAAAACGTCTCCTCTGAAGAGTCCTCGTCATCTGAACCATTGCCACTTGAAGTCACATCTGCTGTGATGATGTTAAATTGGCAATGAGCCCTAATCACCAAGGCTGCCATTTGACAGCATCTATGCTTTCCTCTTTCCTCTACAATGCCTGCAACCCAAAGTCACACACAAAAGTGTGATCCTTGCTTCCCACAACTCCATTTCTGCTATGGTTGTTCTCTCCCATAAGGGATTCACCACAATGCCACAGCCCTGTTACCTACCGCAAGGTGCCTGTTACCTATATTTCAATGCCCAAAGCACTGTCACAACATTGACCAAACCCTTCTCCCTTATAGTTGAGTTATGGAAAAGCAATAAAGGTCATTTGCATACTCTGAAATGACAGAGAAGATCTAGGATGACATGTCTATTTTTAGAATGAAAATAAACTTTTGTAATCTCTTTCTTCTTCCCTCACAGCTTTCAGTGTTACGGGATATTGAATGCTATTTCCAGTAAAAATATACACCCATCTCTTTAAGAGAAAAGAACTGAAAGAAATCAGACATATGTATTACTACTTCCCTTTTTTTTCCGAGATCTTCCTCAATGATTGATTTAAGCTAAGCAAATAAAAATGTAAGTGGTTAATGAAATGCTCTTCATTCATTTTCCACTTTATAGCCCATACAGCAGGTTTTCTCTGCCTTTTAAATCAGAAGAAAGACTTTTGCATTCCTGTCACAGGTGGAATGTACATGACTGATGTAGAAGCTCATTTTTTTTCCTTCTGGTGACACATCTCAGGAGATGTGTCATTCCCAGGCTAAATGAGGGGCTCCATGGCTACCAAATGTGAAATGTATAATGAGTGGAGAGATTCTAATCACCATCAAGCAAATCAAAACAAAAAGCAACAACAGATACCAAGCCAAGGTATTTATAGCCAAGGCCTCTCCACTTAAGAGGTTCTGAAACTTGTTGCTTTCCTGCAGCAAGGAGACTCAGTCCCTAAACAAATCACCCCTCTTAGCATGACATTCTTTACCCCTTGCTGCTTGTGTTGGTTCTTGTGCCTTGTCTCCGGTGTTTGACCACCACCAGTGGTGCAAGAACGGATTCCACGGAGCCTGGGTGGTGGTTTTCTCCAGGTCTTCACGATGAGGCTCCAGAGCTGTTAGGACATGGTTTGTTCAACCGAGAACTTGTTATTTCTTGAGAGGTGCTTTTTCTCTAGCAAAGTCAAGTCCACCAGCACCAACACCCTCAACATGCTCATGCCACTGAGATGGAAATGAACGCAAAGCGAATGTATGAACTCTGTGGTATCAGTACATTCCTCCAAGAACACAAAAACCTAACAGTTTTTGTGATCATCAAGTTTGAAACACATTACTGAAGTTATCAGCCCTGAAAGTCTAGTGAAGTCAATGATTTCTGCAGAGATTTTATAGATGCGGAAGATAGAATGTGAAACATGAAATATCCCCCACTTTTTTCCTATCAGACTTTTTTTTATCAGACAGCACACAAGTCTGATAGAAGCATGCGCACCATAGAAAATGAAATCCCTCAGCCAAGCCACCTTGATAGCTTAACCGCTCTGCTAAGAACCTTAAGAAGCGTTGACACTAAAAAGCAGAGCTTGCAACAAGAGCTGTCTTGCAAGTCATTCACCAAAAAAACAGGCAAAATCTCCTTTAAAATGTCTTCTGGAAATATTGTATGCTGAGCAATTCTACACAAGCAATATTTTTATTGGCATTTAAAAACACGTTCTATATTTTGAAGAGGAAGAGATATAAGCCCTCTTTCTTAATTCAGTAGAAAAGTCTTCAAAAATTCATTCAGAAAACAACCTTCAAGATTGACTTCTACAACATCTTTTTTTTTTTTTCTTTAATCATTTTTGTGTAATGCATTAGAGATTAGAAATTGCAAGACCTAGAAATTCAAGTTCAAAAAAACAAACAGGACACATTGATTTTCTTCAGTTTGCAGTACTTATTTTTTCTTACCTGTAAACTGCAAAGTGCACTGTATTAAACTCAGAACTGTATTTTTTACAAGGAGTGGTCACTTTTGCAGCAAAGCCTAACAAATCTTGATTCTCTGAAAACCAGCTTGACTGAATAAGCATAGTATCATCAAATAATCACTTGCTATTCCTTGGATTTAGTACTACTCCTACTCTTTACTACTCAGAAATAGAGGGTTACAGTGATCAATGTCCAAAATTAAAATAGAGTGATGGAAAATGTATTAAATGTCCAAATTCTTAGGAATATTGAGACACATGTTTTTGACATATAAATATGCTCTGGTTGAGTATCACTATGATCAGTAGAAGAGACTTAATAAATGCCATCATTTCATTTGTGCATACACACACACACACACAATTCATATTTTATAGATATGTAATTACACATAATTACATAATAAATCCCACTGATTCTTCTGCCAAAACTTAAGTCTTTAGTAAGAAAAAAATGTAAGATTTTCACAAATACTTCCTGGAGTATGACTAATGAGAATGTTTATTATTGAATGCACATGAACCAGCTACATATAGTTTGAAAGTGTATCCCCTTGGACTATCTAACATTGTATTATTTCCTTTACATTACTTTTCTGCTTTTCTCCTATTGAAGAAGACTAGATAATACATGATGATCACTGATGTCAAATAGGACGGATATATCTTGCTAATAATGCATTGCGTATCTGTTATCACCTCTCCCTATATGTAGAAACGTAAGATGAATATATCATCTAAGTGTAAGATGATTTAAAAAATGTTTTTTTTCTATTTATTTGCTATAGCTGTGCACCAAATAGTAGATACAAATATGGGAGTTTTGCCATTCAGCACAGCTTTTTAAGGGCAAGTGAACAAAGCAGCTAATATTTAAACACCATTAACTATTTGAGACTATGCTGAATCCTCAAAGACTCTAGTCATTAAGCCCAGAATTTCTTGCACCTCTTGCCATCAACATGGACAAAGTTCATTTTTTTGCAGCGCACAAGTGGGCTGGCAATTGGAGCTGCCACTTAAAGCCACTTAAAGGACGAGCAAAGCCATGATTTTGACCCAGAATTATCCACATTCACAACTGTAAACAAATCAGACAAACAGATATATGTTCAACAAAACTGACCAAAATGTCCTTTCTACTTCTGAAAGCAATAGAAATGATTTTTTTCAGGTGATAACTGGTTGCATTAATTTGCGATGCCTCATAGAGTAAATAGATGTGATAAAAAGGCAATGGGAAACAGAATAAGTAAATCAACAATACTTTCTTAACTCCTGTATAAACATTAAAATAACAGTAAATGTTTTGGCTCCTCTTGTCCCTTGAATAAGTGACTGTCAGTCAGAGGGTACAGTTTATTTCTGATTCAGTCACTCCAGAAAGCATTTTCCTTCGATGTTTTTGCAATATTGGAGCTAATATATATCTCCCCACTTACCAGAATGCCCTGTTAGAAGAAGAAAGCAGCTTTAACACCAGATATGCGAGTTAGTTATTATAATACATAAATCTTACTAGTACTTGCAGGCTGCTGTCCATCTTCTTTTTCAGGGAAATCACCAGCTATTGACACCAAAGGGATGTCAGCTGATACTGTAGAAAATTCATAATCTGTATGAAAATGGATGAATTGTTACTATTTCATGAGCTGAGTTACAACTCAGTATACTCACAACTACTGTTATTCTATATTGCAAGTCCCCATTTCTGCATTTACTGATCAAACTGAAGAGAAAGATACAAAGTAGGTTCTTCATACAAGTTCAATTCCAAATACCCTTACATTAGTAACAGAGTATATTTATCACAAAATTAGATTATTTCAAGAATATTACATTTTATAGTGATAGTGAAAGTTCTGGCAACAGTTTGTTCACGTGATACAAGCTCTTATTGCACGTGTGTACCACTTGGACATGGAATCCAGAGCATTGAATGAAAATATTTGTACTCTTTTTTTTTTTTTTTTTTACTGAGGTACACTCTGAGCTAGTCCAAGAAAAAAGCTATGCATGTAAACAGAGATAGCAAGAATTCTCATTGCAAGGAATTGAAGTACATGGCATACACATGGCAAGTACATGGCGAGTCACCTCCACAAGAAAGGAAAATACAGGCAAGATACTCTAATACTAATTGGACACACCCTCCAAAATTCCCTAGGAAAGACTATGGAATTTGTATTTGGTAGAGCTTCCTGGGAATAGAATTGGGCTTTTTATCTGGAGGAGGAACCTATTAATAATACTTTCATTTGGCATTTTAACCTCTGCCTTCTGTAGTATGCTGTAGTAAGAATATATTCTAGAAAAAAAACACTACATTTATACAAGGAAAAAAATTACTTGTACTGAAAATTATTCTTTCTTTTTATTAAATTAAAGTCTTAAATTCATTCTATTAGAAAACAGATACTATATTATCCTTAACTCTAGGTTTTACCTCCCTGTATTCTTTACTAGACTTGTTTTTGATCTTTCTAGTGAAATCAATACCAGTATTTTAAGAACAAGAGCAATTGCTTATAAACAATCATTATCATCATCCTGGGAAGGTATATATGGGAATCTATGCTGATATCAGTTGTTCTGCACTCTCAGGCAAACAAAAATAGTTCTTACAAATTCAGAATGCTTCCTTTTTCCAAAGCTACAGCCTTTTCTCTTTAATAGGCAGGACTACAATTCAGAGACTCTGATTCTCATAGCTGCATAAGATCATTTAGCTAGCGATGCAATTCTCTATTGAATTATTTTAAAGAGGATACAGTTGCTAACTACTAGTCTTACCAGTACCCATTGAAGGAAATTCCTTTTCACCTCCTCCAGAAGAATGATCTGGCAACTGTGAGATTGGAGTGGTATGTTCAAAATATGAGGTACTGGAGGATCTTCTGATGCTGGTATCCACTGCAGTTGTGTCATGTGTTGAGCCACTACCTACATTTTCATCATCTACACCAGAGGTTGAGGAATCTCCACTATGACGTGTGCCATCTGCATTAAAACGTGAGCCATCTTCATTATCAATGACTGTTGGAAGGAGAAATTAAACAGCTGTTAATATCTACGAGCTACGTAAATATATTTCACTGTGATAGATGGCTTAAGTCCTACAATAAATAAAAATAAAGAGAAATAATTGTGAATTAATTTAGAACTGGGACAAGTCATTCATTAGGAGAGTTTTCTATCACTTCCAGTTGCTCTGCTAACCGATGACTTAAAGAATGGAGCAGAGCTGCCATACTAAGCAGAGTCTTATATGCCAAAGAAAGGTCAGCAGCCCCAAGTTTTGTCAAACTGTCAAATACTTATACAAAAAAAATTTAAAAAAGGCTTTGTTAGTAGTACCTTGAAGCAAACCATGTTTCAAGGAAAGATGAGTGATTAATTGTTTTACTTGCAGTACAACATCCCTAAACCTATTTTTCTTATGTTTGGCTTTATTTTTAAAAAATAATAATCACATATTAAAAAACGAATCTTGAGAAAGAAGCAAATGGTAGGTCTTTCTAATCAATACAATACCTATTTTGTTGTGATCACTGAGCATAGAAGTGTTTAGCTTTTCAATTGGCTCACATGTTTTGTCTCTTGTTTCTGAAATAGAAGGAAAATAGATAATATTAATATTAGATAACTTATTTTAAAACAAACATTTATAAAACTATATTAATTAGCTTCAAAGATTTATTGGCATGACTCATCTACAGAATTTTCATGATATACCTAAAAATTGCCTTTCCAAGCATTAGCTTAGAACTTCTGGCTACTATTAGAGAGGATAATGTTTGGTTTGACCCCCATATGGCAGCCCAGAAAACTTCCCAGAAAACCTTCAGAATTTACATAATCACAAATCATACCTTAAAAGATGAACAATAATTATATATACATATATAAATCTAAAGCAAAGCTTATTTGCTAATCTACCTATGTCTCCTTTTTGCTTTTTCCCTGATGGGGCACTCCAATATTGCTCTGTCAGATAACTAGATTTTTCCTCTCCATAATCCTTTTGGAAAATAAACACAGTCAATATCAGCTAAAAAAGCTTTAATAACTCATGTTTGATGCAGACAGCCCCAGTGTCACTGCAGCAGTGGCAGCCTGACACCCTTCCAAATGTGGGGACCCCCTGCCCTTGGCTGAGGTCTGCTGCAGAGGACACATTCCCAGTCGGTAAGACCTGCTTGCTCTGGCTTGCTGCTATCGTGTGGGACATCTGCTCAGAGTGCAGGAAGAAAATAAGACTCAGAAGAGGCTAAAAGCTCCAGTGGGAACAGAAGCCCCTACACCCAAGGGAAGAGGCACCCGTGCATGACAGATTTATTGCCTTCCTGAAACCACCTATGAGCTATTTTTGACTGAGTTCTCTGGAGTAGATCAACAGCTCAGTAACAATATATTTTTTAATGACATGTCCACTGTGAACAATATTCAGAAACACCAGTGCCATTCAGATCTTCACTGAGTTTTGCCTAGAGCTTTCTGTAGGATCTGTTTTTTTTTTTTCTACTGTGAATGCAATAATCTGCTGAAATCTAAGACACCGGAACTTAGTACAGTTTTTATCTTCAAATACTGTCTGTGTTTAGCATCTGCCACAACTTTACTTACAGTTTCCTAATAACTGCGTATATTTCCAAACTCAAACAGTGCTTTCCTTCTGAGCTACATCACTATGCAACTGCCTAATGTCTGAATGTAGGTTTGGGGGAGGCATCACAGACACCAAAAACGAAAGCCAAGATCCTTGCAGGCTTCCAAGGTTCAAAGATTTGTACAAATCATTATTAGTTATAGAAGTTAACTGTGTGCAATGAATGGAAGAACTGGATGCCATTACTTGCAACAGTTACATCCTTTAGATTCATGACTGTAAAGATTCAAGATTGTAAACTGTCAAACACAGTAATGACAAAATGGGTCACACTTGTTGCTGGCCTTATAGATACTGGCATCAGCTGCAAAATAGATGATATTTTAATATAGGAGCCTTTGTTCCAGTATCCTAACTAGATCATACATATTACTATTAGTTAATTTATATCTAAAATGAATCATAAAAACCTATACATACCTGTTGCATTGTAACAATATGCATCATAACGACCAGTTGTGTTTGATGAAAGTTTGTAAATGCCAGTATGATTTGCTGCACAAAGATGATAGGGATTGATTCGTGGGATAACAATATGCCCCAATATAAAACCGTACCTGTGAAGAAATGGAGGAAAACATACTGTATTATATATTATATATTATAGGAGATAAGATAAATATTCTACATATCTCAGACATGAAGAAACTATGAAGAAGCTTTTCATCTTATGTATACCTTTAAAAAAATGGCCATGAATTATGCATGATTTGGTATATGAAGATTGTTCCTCTTTCACATATAGCTAATCTCATCAGTATCCAACTGCTCAACACTATTTTGCATGTAATTTCTAGACCTAAACCTCTTTTAATTGAGTATCTTATTAGCTAAGATGACAGGTTCCAGATCAAGGCACTGAAAGCAAGGGGTTGCAAGGCTAAGTGCACTTCTTATTCAGTAAAGTTGCATTACCTAACACTAAAGAAAGACTTCTTTCTTCTTTGGGAAGTCACATTTTCGTCACCTTAAGCATAACACATTGCCAAGTGTAATTGCACAGAGAAATATTTGTGGATGAGTTTACAGTACAAATTTAGAGAATGATTGCAAACCACATTCCTTTTTGTAAAATAGAAGGCTTAATAAAATGTTCATATACAATAGTCATCCATCCATGAATTCGTAGCATCTATTTCAATCAAGCAGTACTGCCATGGTGCACAGAGTTCACGCATTGCAGTGAAGATTGAAGTGAACAGACCTACATAACGCACAATGCATTACTACTATTTTGCAACTCTGGAGCATCTGATTAATTCCAACGTATTTAGCTGGGAGGGGTGATACAATGCTAACAAGAATTGGGGTTTGGCTGGTTTTTGTTTTGCTTTTTAAGACGTACAATTAACAGGGAGGAGTAAATTTCATAGCTTTGCAGATTTTTTTTTTTGTCCTTGAGTCTCATTCCAGTTGCGTGTCTATCATGCAGATACTCGTATTTCTAAGTCTCTCTTGTAGGTGGAAATATAAATTGCGTTATTGACATTTACAGCTGAGCCTATGATTTTGACACTGTATAATCTATTAATCACTTATATTGCAGCCAGTTGATTAATCTCACTCACTCTCTCCATCCCACATGCATTTTGAGTATTATATGCAGCATATTTTTTCTCTCCTACTCAAGCTTGGCCTTACTGACAAGGGCTTATAACACAGGATCATCAAAAGTAGAAGGGTGGGAGGATGGAGGGGAGGAAGGAACTCTTTCTATATGCTTTATATATCAATTTCTGCTCTCTGCTAAGTTATAAATTAAAGAGAATTGCATTGCTAATGACAAACTACAGCTCCCCACTCTGAAATGTATTTCCTTCTACTCCTTCTTCAACTATTCTTCCATTTTAGCTTCAGGAAAGAATTTCCAGCAGAATTCTCATAACTGCTAAACACTAGGGATTCCTACCATTAAGCATTTAGTTGGAATTCAGTGCACAGTCTCCACATCTAGTGCAGAGTTGGACAATTCAGAAGGCTCATTATGTTCATAAGCCAATGTTAGGGAAAGAACTTGCATACTCTGTCATTGAGGAATTTTCCCTCACTGTGAAGAATTGCCTCTAATCTTTATTTGGCAGGATTTTAAACAATGCTAGCACTTCTCATGGAAGATTATTCTAAAACACTCATCACCAGAGTATTTCTGTTCATTGTACCCTGATTTATGGATAGCTTCTTTCTCCACTGTGCAAGGAATAACATGGTTGAAAATGAATGTGCCATAGGCTGTCATCAATAACAGTTGTTGGCATTTATACACATTAAAACAATATTTTCAAAGCATTGCACACATATTTCCACAGCAAACAAACAAGCTGCTTAACACAGCTATTAATTTGAAAGAAGGATTTATTCAGTTCTCATGAGTTTGCAAACCAATGGTAACGAACATTCATGCATTTATTAATAAAATATCACTAAATTGATAGTTACTCTCACCATCATGTGAAATAGTTGCAAGTAGTATTGATACTAGGACTATTCTCAATGGAATGCAAATTCAAGAATGAAAGTCTCAATTTTAGAGAAATGTCTACTGAACTTTTCTACTTCAGCGAATTATAAGACCAATTCCATTCTCCTCACGTTTGCTTTTTATTTTAGCTTTTACTACAGTTGAAAATCTACTGAAATTTATTCACCTCAAAAGCATTTCACCAATATGAATCTTTCTTCCTAGATTAAAAAAAAAAAAACCTTCTTGTTTATAGCTTCTGAATGCAGTCTGTCTTCTACATCCAAATGTTTAGGACGACTTGCATAATATGTCATTTTGCATAGCAAGATCCTATTCTCATCTACTTTGACCCACTTATGACCATAGAACTGTCCCAAATTGACACATTTTTGAGGAAAAGAATCTACTATAACACTTACAACTTGTTTCAACCAATAATTATTATCTTTGCACTTTTTATTACACTATCCTTGCACATTTTATTGCACTACTGCTTACTTAATTTTTTTGAGACACCAACTGTCTATTTTGAACTTCCAGTCACATGATCCTGTTATATTTTGCTACAAGGAATAGTTCATATTCTCCATATTAGTTTCCACATAAGTCATAAATTATGAAGGGTGACTAAGTCACTTGACAAAAGGATTTTGCAAGTTTTATTATTTTTAGGAGCGTCTCCTGAAACTTCTCCATTCATATATTATAGGGATGCATTAATACTCTGCCCAGTTTCTCACTGCAAAGTGAGGAGTTCATTTCTCACAGTTCCATTTGCTGCTTTTTAATATTGATTGACAAGAGGCAATTCCCCATCCTGTAGGTACAATCTGCAGTCTTTGACTCTACATTAGGTCATTAAAAATTATGCATACTTTGCCCCTACTTGTCACCATGAATTAGTCAGTGATACAGTATGATCTGAATCTCTTCCTTATTAATTTATTATACTCTCTATCATTTGCTGTCTTTCAACATTATCTGCAAGTGATATGGCTTCTCCAAGATAATTGATAGTCATGCAGTCAAGGATCTATTTATTACAGTTCCCAGAGCAAACACATACGCAAAAGGTTTCCTTACTTATCACCTAAATAATGTAACTTACTTAAAGAATGTATGGCCTTCTAATTAATAATGTATGAAAGCAACGATAATTGTGACACTATAGTATGCATGGGTGGACCTATCATTATGTATTATATTTCTTACAAATTTCAAATTACCTGCAAGTTTCAAATCCAAGTTTATGAGCTCTTCTCATCTGCTCTAGCGTTGGCAAGGTACTATTCAGAGCTTTGCAGAGTTCAACCGCTTCACTTCGTGTCAGGCTGTAGCGACCATCTTTTTCAACATGAAAAACTCCTGCATATCTGCAACTTACATTGAGCTCTGTTATTTAAAAAAAGAGAGAAAATAAAAGTAAATGAGTACTAAAGATCGGTCTTTCTGGTTCACTGAAGACCTGGCAATGATTCATTTTCAAGTTTAGCCCTTCTAAAGCAATACAGCAACAAGTATCAGGTACCAGTTCATTCAGAAAGCAAACTAGCACTTCAAAGCACCTTCTCCATAATATTTGGGCTCACACACAACACAGATCTTCAGCCTTAAAAAACAAAAGCAACACTATTTTTGAGCTTTTCCACCGCTTTTAACATATCATCAACAGTAACAGTGAAGAAGATATAAATAACGTTGTGCAAGTCTTTGAAGTCACATTACTGAAAAGCTAAGTGAATATTTAAGTAAACTTTAAAACAAAATATTTCATTCATAACAGAAAATTTTAAAGATGAAATGTCTGTATAACCAAAGCTTTTATGATTACAAGGCTCCTTAATTATCACATCCTTTCACAATTTTGACCTTTCAATTGAATATACATGCCAATCCACCCTTTCAGAACAGGAATGTGTCCTGTTACTAGTTAGACAAAAGTAGAATACTTGCATTAGTCCAGTATTATATAAGCTACCTCATACAAAAACTAGGAGGGCTGAACAAATGTCTCATATTGGAATCACATTACAGTGCTAAATACTGCTTGAAAGATACGATCCAAGTTCTTCTCAGCCAGCCAGCTAGGACTGATAGAGAATCATCAAAAATACATTGTATAAGAGGACACATGAATGAACTTCCTACTTCCTGTGCTCTACACTGGACTATATTTCACTCTGTTTTGAAAGGCTTTCCCTGGCTGTACTCTGAATTAACTTTCACACATGTCACTGCTCACCAGTGTCTTAATTTTAACATGTACTGCAGTAGATTTCTTCAATGTCACAAGATGCCTTAGAGGGATTTTAATGTAATAGCACTGTAAAAGTTGGCATGTGGAAGCACTTTTAAACAGCAAACAATATGAGGATAAAAATAATGAAGTAAAAAACAAAAACAAACTTGGAGTCAGTTATGTTGCTGTTTCAATGAAGTCTTGACCAGAGTTGCACAACTTATTTTCTGGCCTTCAACCTGGGAACCCTTAACCAGTTGCACATGCAAAGCCTGTGGTAGGGGAGCACCTCATACTCTTCAATATAGACATGGAAGAAAAGGCTTAAAGCCTGAGGGAGATCATACCCCATTCCAAAAGCTTGGAAAGATACTGACTATGTGGCACAGCAGGTATAGTGGGAAAGACAGTGTAATCATGGAAGAATCGAAACCTGAGTGAAACTAGGGGAAAAACGCACATCTCCTTACTGTCTCTCTCTCCTTCTTTCTTTTTTTTTTTTTTTAAACCGGAACAGTTAAGAAACAGTTAATAATAATGTGGGCATAGAAAATGAGGAAAGACTCAGGCCACTTCAAAGCAATGTGAATTAACTTTGCTTTGCCCCACCTTTCCCTCCAGAGGAAAACACGGTTGCAACTCCAGACTAGAATGACAAGTGCAAAGCACACTTAATTTGAGTAGCCTGTTATTCGTACTGTAGAGAGGAGATGACTCATATTTATCTTGATATAAGTTCCACATGCAAGAAGGGGAAACACAGACAAATCTGTTCCAAATATTATATTGGGGTGTCTAGCCTATCTGAGACAAAAAGTGACAAATAATAACTGCTTTCTTAAAAGACCTGGAAGGTAATTCAAGAACATTTGCACTAACACATTGCATATGAATAGAAAGCCAGCTTTCTCCACATCCTTTTTCCTTGAATCAATGTTCTTCTATAGGATAAATGTCAAAGCAAATGATAGTAATCAGGGCATGCATTCCTCTGCTTTTGTTCACTGGTAAACTGAGGTTGCTTTATCTACAGTGTCTCTGCTCAATACTCCTATATATTCACCACAATTGTAAACTGCAAGGAATGTTTCTTTCCACAGATAACAGGAGACAATCAAGGAGATAAAATAATAAATTATAATCAGACCACATGGTGTGTGACAAGACAGTCAATATTTGTAGGATTTGTCCAAAAGACCAAGGTCACTCTTAAACACTTCTTACCATGGATAATAGAACTAATCCTTACGCCTACTTGCATTACATTTTTAAATAAATTATGCCCCAATTTTCTCTTTTTTTCCCCCCTATTAGGCTGACAAAAACATTTAGTTTTGATAGAACTGATTTATACTGCTTTAGCTGTTTATAAGTTTTGTGGATTACAGTTCATAATAGTCTTGTTATTAACTGTCTCGTTGTCAAAATATCAGGAGGCTGCATTTTTTTTGACAAGACTATCATATTTTCTCAAAATGCCTTTATTCTGACACAGCCGCTTTCTTCCAGAGAAAACAGTCATCAAAATTTTTCTGATCACAAGGAGCTTTAAACAAGGACATGATACAGAAGGAAGCCGATGCTAATATGAAAAGTATATATAGCATATCTTTTATATATAGTATATATATATAAAAGTATATGCTATACTTTTATTCCCTGGAGAACTTAATATCTAGAAATAAAATCAAGCTGCAGTCTGAAGAGCAATGCCCGTCTCTGCAAGTGCTTCCATGCACAGTTCAGAAATAGCTGCACTACCTCCACAAGTGCAAGACGGATTTTCCCCCGTGGGCCTGGGGCTAGCTGATGGAGTAGCGATGTCCTGCTCCTGCCCAACTCACTGAATAGCACAACAGGATTGAGAGAGCATTGAAATGTGCACCTACAAGCCATAAATATAGTAAACAGATGCTCAGATCCTTCATTTGAGATCCCAGCAGATGTCCTACGACAATGCAACTAATTCTTCACAAAAAAAAAAAAAAAAAAAAAAAAAAANGAGTCCACCACTTTGCTAGGGAATGGAGCTTCCCTCACATATGCCATTGTTTTGTTTTGGATCTGGATGGTCTAGATTTCAAGTCTAACACTGTTTTGGAAGTTAACTAGTCAGTAGTTTCTCTCCTCTGTACAATAAGACAGGCCTAAATTTCTTAACAATTAACCAATCAAAACAATTTTTTACTGTAACCAAAAGCAAGAAGTCCAGTGATTCTGGAACTAGATTTGCTTAGAACATCAACATCTCTTCCAGTAACTTAGGTTCATTTCTGGAGAAATTTCACTGTGCAAGCAGGTGCCATATCCACTTGCTTTGGGTTGCATTTTAATTTTGCAACTCATCCTATATGCACTGAGATATTAAGTGAAGTTCACTAGAGTGAGTCTGATTCAGCAGTCATCAGATCTCAGCTCATTTATGGTTTTAAAATACTATTATAAGTTCCAGTACCACCCAGAGAACCATTTGCAGCTGCAGTCCCATTTGTTAGGTAAGTAATTCCTTAAACTCCATCCGTTAGAATAAATACACTTACATACACAAATAAACTTACTGGGACTGCTTGGGGGCTACAGCGATGTGTGCACATGGCACGTTTTCCCAGGAAGGGCTTAGCCCGGCCCCGCAGCGCACGGACACTTGTGGCCTTAGCGCACACGTGCTGACCATCCGCGCTGTGCGCGCACACGAGGGCCAGAGCTCCCAGGAGCCTCACTCGTGCAAGGCATTAAATCACAGGCTTGCTCAGGAAACACCGGGGAGAAACACAGCAACCCCATGCAAAACTGGTTTTGAGGCTACCCAGTTGTTTAGCGCTTTGCCTAACGTTACATCAAGACAGTGTCTTTATTTTGATGGCTAATGTGTCTGTATTTTCACACCTACAATTAAAAGTGTGAAGGGAGATGTGAAAGAATGACTGCAGTAGTACCCTTATGTCACATATGTTCTACAGCCTTTGAAAGCTGCCTGACCAAACATCTCTTCTGTGAAGGCAATAACTACTAGATTTCAGAAACGGCAAAATACAGCTGCAGTGTATATTGCCTTAAGCTATACAGTCAGCCACAAAACCCAGAACCAGAACTTTGGAGTTCATAATTTAAGGTCCTATATTTTAATCTCCAGACCATATGAACCCTTAGTAACCGATTTAATGAAAAAGTTGTCAGTCATATCAATACAAAATCTATTACAAATAAGAGACAGGGTCTAACCTATATTCTTATGCACTGAGGACTGTCGCCTAATTTGGAGATAAGAAAGAAACAGAATTGCAGATCCAAACAGGAACAGATCCAAATCTACACACAGATTCCATCTTTTCTAGAAGTGTAGGAACATTCAAATCCACTACTTTTTGGTCTGCTTTTTCTATTAGCCTACCTCAGCTGGCTTCAACATAGTTATGTAAAAGACTTCTTTTTCCCCATCTTGACAGTCAGGGCGACACACAACCGTGTACTAAACAACTCGCCTGACATTTCAAAAGGTCTGATTCTAAGTGGACTCGCAGTGGAGTCAGAGTCAGCACCCAAACGTTTCCTGCTTTTCACAGCTGGCAGACTGCAGGGGTTGGCAGGGCCATGATGTTTCCTTGACACCCATGTGATGCACTCTAGCTGAAAGGCAATATTGTTTAATAATAGTTAAAACAACCAAAAAGTACTAAGCATGGTTGAATTGTCATCATCTTTAATCTCATCCAGACCATGAGACTTTGGTGACTCAACCCAAAGCCATGGATTGCCCCTGGGCATCCTTCAGCATGACGAACATGGAAGGCATTAACTTTCACACGGGCCACTTCTCCCTGCCTTTCCGGGGATTACTGGCATCCTCTCTCTCCCCCAGCCCGTTTGCTTTCTGTCTTCCATAGGTGTTCAGAAAGCAGCTCCTTGTTGTTCTTTGGCAAGCTCTCCTCAGCTGTCACCCTTCTTCCTGTGCCTAAACCTGTCTGTCACCAGTGACATTTTGCAAAGAGAACGTACGTTTGATTCAGCTTCAAACCTTGCACCTACAGCTGCTAGGCTTTTGCCTACTCAGCTTCAGGATCAGAGCTCTTCAGGCAAAATTGCTACTTCCAGTTCCACGATACTTTGCTCCCCAGACTCTGGTGTGATATAATTAGGAGAGCCAGACTAAAGAGCACTGTACTTTCATGAAAGGATGACTTGCACTCAGATTATTAGCAGCAGAGACTTGTTAGAAACTGCTGCAGTAAGAAGCCTGGTGCAATCTCCCTTTCGCCCCCGGCTCTACCACCCTTGCTCATAAAGAGCCCTGCTGACTCAGGCAAACTCTTCCCATTGGAGTCACTTTTCCATAAAGATTTTCGATCCACTCCGTGAGCGTGTTAGGCATTGCTCTCTGCTTCTCATTGTTTTCAAGATACAATACCTAGCGGTTTAATTTTCAAGGAGGATACTGCCTCATATTCAAAACCGCCTTATTTTAATAACTGCAAAGATACATCAAAGCAACCAAAGGGTGAGATTTTGCCCCACTTTGCAGAAAGCTTGTTAAAAGAGTACACAGACACAAGGTTACTAGCAGACTTCTTGGTAAAACCGCACTGTGCATTGCATGGAAAGCAGGAAGCGTCAGTGTGCTGTTCTCGTGGGGATTTTCCTTTTTGGTTTGTGGTTCAAGATGATTGATAGGTAACCAGGATGTGATGAATGAGGCCTGAAAACAGGAACAGAACTAGGGTTTTGAAGGTGCAGATAATTTTCATTCTCTGTTTGCTTTAATGTAATTTAGATTTTACTTCTAGTTAATAAATTTAGAGTAAAGCTCTTGCAATAAAAAAAATTTTAAGCTCCAGGCAGGTATACGTGGATAATATGCTTCCTCATAAACCTGGCTTAGCATTGCTATGTAGCTTTATAATATTATCACATGTTTTAAAACATGTTAGTGATGTTAGAATGAGAGAAAAGTGTTATTCTGGAACCAGATTCAAAGTTATTTAAAGGGTCTCTGGTAACCTTTGCCAAATCTAGAAATTGGGCCATATGATTCCTAGCTTTTCCTGAGGTTTGGACATTTCACGTCTCGACTCTCAGTTCAGCGCTATCTCCAATGGATGTTTCTATCTTTCAAGAATTCTTAGAAAAATGACTTCATGGCTAAATAAGACTACATATTTCACTCCTGAGTAGTGGAAATGCGCTCTGCATACAAAATCTTCTGTGACATGCATTCACGAAACATTTCAAAAGCCAAAACATTTTGTCAGCAGAAATACTAAGACAGTGCAATTACTACCATTTTCACATCTGGGATAACTGGAATATGCAAAAATAATAATCATTAACATAACATGCTACAATACACACTGACTTGGATGGCATTACTATTTTCTGAGTATTCCTCTCTTTCTTTAGAGTATATTAGTAAAGTCATTCACTAGAGAAATTCAGAGCTCAGCCAACTGTAATAGGATACAGAAGCTTCCACCTTTATGTCAGAAGTTGGACTAAAGCCCAGGTCAGTAGTGACGAAAACCAGCAGATAGCTGTTAGCTCCGTTATGTAAAGTGATTCATTAGTCCCAATCCCAGTAGTAGACACGTGTCAGCATCATTAAAACACGCCTATACGGGAATCCCTCAGGGCTGGATGGGGAAAGGAAGGAATACTGGGAAAATCTGAGTCTAAACTGAGATGACTACGTAGTGATCAAAATTTAGAAATCAAACTCTGCAGGCTCCAAGAGGGTTGAGCAAGACCCTGTGTGTGTGAGTCTGCAGTCCTTTACCATTCTCAACAAAAAAGTACCCGTGACCAAGCAATGTGTGCAGTGATTCAGTGCGTCTGGGTGATGTTTTCCTTTCCTCTAATGATGATATTCTGGCCCTGTGAGTCACCATTCTCGACAGAAAGCTGAGGCTTTAACAAGCCTGGAAATCAGCCACCTACTCAATAAACAAAGGTCTCTTCAGATAATAGCTGGCATGCAGGGAAAGTCTTTACTTACAAATTATTGGGAGTTGTCAGATGAAATACTTTGATTGGGCTAGTGCCAAGTTGTGAAAGCTAAAGTGATTTATAGGAGATATGCTTCCATATTCAGTGGGAATAACTCCTTTTTTTCTAAGTATCCCCTGTGAATACTTTCACAAAATAAAAACTTTGCTTTTGAGTTTGAAACTGCCTTTCATTTTGAAATTTAATTTATTTCTTTACCTGCGTGCTGCAAGGAGTGCCTGCTAAAATAAAGGCATTAAAAATGTTAAATTAAAATGTTTACAGGGTTGCCATAAAAGTAGGTGGGTTTAAGGGACATAGTCCAGAATTTTTCTGTAAAGAACTTTTATATTTCAGATTTTGATTTGGCTTAGAAAAATGTTTCTAAACTTTTAAAAATTGCATGGGAAAGAAAAATTGTAACTACATCCATAAAAAGATTGCTGATCAGCAACAGCAACCTACATCCATAAAAAGATTGCTGATCAGCAACATCAACAACAGAAAAAAAAGTAGTTTCAGCACACCCAGTTTTTTAAAGGCTCTCTAATACTAGACACACTCTAGTAGAAGGATATCCCTTCTCCACCACATAATGACACATATTCCTTACATTTCTGTGCTATTTTTAGACTCTCTGTATCCTCTTCTCCTATAAGTGTACGCTGGAAAAAGGACATGGAACAAAGTCCAAGCAGTTATCTTTCTTATAAATTGTTTTTCTTCACCAATTTTCTTCAATGACCAAAGTCATTGTCTCTGTAGTTCAGTGCTAACAGGCAACAATACTAGGCCTCAGCCCAGAAGCTTTCCTGACTAGTCGTTTATTTTAATAAAAAGGGTGAGAGGCACTCATTAAGCATGCAGAGTCACTAAAAACGCAAGGAGGTACAAGGAATGCGTTTCATTCCTCAGCAGTTGCCGCAGGAAGAAAGAAAATCTGCTAATGCATCTTCTAACCCTGCTTTATCTGCTTGGCAACTATTGCTCTGGTAAACATCCTGAGTGAGCCTATACAGTGTCATCACTTCTAGTAAACTTCCTCACTGCTGACATTAATATTATTCTCTTTGTAATAGTTTCCCCCAAAAGAGGAATGGGAGCTTTCAGGCTGCCTCAGAACATGGCACAGCTGGAAACACTGCGGGCAGTGAAACCGCAGTCCTGGAATCAGACAGTTGTCAGTTTTGCCCCCCAGAGATGATGAAAACACAGTCATCACCGTTGACACTCGGAAAGCCTCTGGCTCTGTAATGAGTTGTCCTGCCCCTAGGACTAAGGAGGATTGTGAAAAGAATCCTTTGGGATCAGTTCCATGCAATCCAGGTGAAGAAATGTACATGAAACTAAAGGTGGAGAATAGCTGGAGTCTGCTCTTCAATGACTGAATGTGCAAGTAAACTATTTAGTCATTTGGGAAGAAAGCAGGGATGAAAGGATGCCTGGGATGAATGACTCTTAGCTCTATATCTTCACGAACCAAGCTTTTAGACGTACGTTCATTAAAAGATTGTCTGATAGTTCATTGTATATGGCAAAGAAGCAGTTGGAACATCAAACTGGAGAAATAAAATCTCTAATTTAATGTGTGATTTAAGGATTTAATGATTAAGTTCAGCAGGATTTCTCAGATTAAAAATATACATGCAACTTTGTATGTTTTGCACTTAAGCAGACAGTTTAGATCATCAGGATTTTTTGGAAGTTCAGGTGTATCTAAATTTAGAATTCTTTTATATTTATGACTTAGTAGTTTTAAATATGGGTAAAACAGTATTTCCAATATTTGTGATTTTCACGTGCTCCCCCCAAAAAAGCAGAAAAAATTGTAGCATCATCTGCATATCCAAAATCTGGAGAAGAGGGAAAATTAATAAACACTAATGTTTGTTTTTAGTAGAACAAGTACAGTCCTAAAAAATAAATACTGGATTAGTTTGGCCAACCATCTACATAACCCAACTACAAAAAAAAAAAAAAAAACAAAAAAAAAGAAAAAAGAGAGAAAGAGAGAAAAGGAGGGCTTCACTCCTCTCATCCATTTTTTTTCTTTGTATTATTCTTTATACATGTATCCTTTTTCAAGTAGGCTAATCAAGGCTGCCACATCTGTTGATTGACTTATTTCTAATCATTTTCTTCAATGTATCGTATTATTTTCACGCGGTTTGTTATAGCCAGTGTCCTGGCTATATAAAGCACCACACGTTGGTGGTTTGTTATTATTGGTTTCGTGCTGGATCACAGACTTGCAGTTGTTGATAGCTCATTACTCATAGGCTGTTTATGACAGCCTGACCTCGCACACTGGCTTCTGATGGCAGGGGCTACCCCAAATCTGTGATTGAGGCATGAGGATATTAGCTGATTATGCTGAATTATAACTATATCATGAATGAAAGCTGAAGAGAACTATTCACTACCGTCAATTCGTCAGAAAAAGAAGCTGCCTGGCTTTGTGACGATATGTTGAAACCCTGCCCTCATGGCATTAGGGGACTTTTAAAGTCCTGCTAACTCTGCTGCATAGTTATTGCCATTCACAGGGCTTTCCAAATGACATGACCTGAAGAGATCAGAAATGCTGAACATGAGAGAGAAAGTAAAGAAACAGTCTTGGAAGCAAGAGAGCATTCTCTGAGGAACAGACTGAAAACAGTTCGAGGTCTCAAAAAAGATTAATTCCCAGACAATAATGTAAGATAAGGAAAAATGAGTTGCATATCAAACTGTATGCACAAGCACAAGCATTTTCAGTGGCAGATTAGGTTGATAGCAGTTTGCTCTTTTCCATAATAACCCAGGAAACACCAAGGCACAAACACATTCCCAACAGAGACTGAAGATACATGAGGGCAATGCACTATACATGCAAACAGTGAAGCACTGTTATCTCACAGAAGTGCTGGAGCCAAATTATTTTGCTATGATGCTTGTAATATTTTATTTCAATGAAATATAGCTGATTCTTTTGCAAATATACGGAGTTAAACCAGTGACTGAATAAGTGACTAGATACAGTAAGAGGCCTCAGTTTAGTTAATGTGTGCTTTTTGACACCAGAAAGCACTATGAAATTTGATCACAGTTAGAAAGAGCCAAATCAAGTAGCAAATTAGGCATAAGCAATTGTCATAAAGAGTAATTCCTAGAAAAAAATAGTAATTTCTTATTGATAATGCACCAGAAGGTTTTTTTTTTTCCCAAAAAAACTGCTTGCATCCCTGAAGCAAAATTCACTGACGTTGTCAGTAAATACAGTAGTCAAAACAAGTGAGCTCATGTGACCAGCTCTTACCACCTGATGCTAAATATTATCAGTGTCCTATATACACTACAAAGGATGGACTGAGACCAGGAAGCTTACATCAGAGCTGGAAAGCAAAGCAGTAGGAGACTCTGAACACAGAAGTGACAAGATGACGTCCTTGCAAAAAGTAAAAGGGGAAGTTCCTTACAGAAAGCAGCGATCTCCCTCAGAACTGCAGAAACAGCAGATGCAGAATGAAACCCCTCAGCCAGGGGATCTGCAACCTGGCACTGAAAAGAGATCCCACTCCTCCTCCCGGGACAGTCTCAAAGTGTCAGACAAACCTTACCATATCAATGCCTGAAAACTGGCTAGTTCACCTGACTCTTAAATCTTTATGTTCTTAAAGGATTGGGTACACTGAGCACCTAGTAATCAACTCCAGACACCTAACTAGGGTGACAAAAAAGCAAAAGACAGGCGCATATTAGGATATGAATGTGTTTCTATGGTTATCACTGTTTATAGATTTATTTGTATCACATGAGGGTTTTCTCAGTGGAAAAATAAAAAGATGATAATATGCTGTCTTGCAGTTGCTGTGCCTGAATTTCCTGTGAGTCAACAGTAATATGATTGTGACTAGTTATGTTGATCAAATGATATGACCTGAGCAATCAGAGTATGAGCAATAAAGTTATGTAAAGTATCTTACTGGTACTGTTAATAAATTCAGCACTGGTCTGCAAACACTGGATTGCATAGGTGTTTCAAAAATTAAGGAAATACTTAGCTGTTGCTCATAGAGAAGCACAGGCAAGAGTATTTTCTCACATAGATTGCCCAACTGAAGTTAAGTGTTGCACAGCCAGGTCCAATGACAGATTTCTTAACAGCTAGTAAATGCGGACTTTCTCGGATCTCTGTGCTAATCTGAGTTTTTAAGGGACCAGTATCCTAGACAAGATCCCGATCTTCTGCAGGGAAGAAGAATGTTTGCAGAAAGACTTTTTTCTTATGATTAATAATAATCCTTATTTCAGATGAAATGGCTCTCAATGAAATCATAGCTTTTCTCAGAAATTCAAGCACAGAGGCACCGACCTTATTGCTGGAGCACTAGAGTGGGTCTGACTGTTATAACGTTTTCTAACTGCGTCTAACTTGCTGGGTGACTTACACTTTCCCCCCACTTTCCCTTTGTTCAGAGCTCAGAGTAAAATCACTGACTTCTCAGTTACCCCTTTCCAGACCAAATATTGTAACACATAAGCTACAAAGAATAAAATTTCATCAGGGTATGACCCCTTTCACTGGCAGAGCCTAAATCTTCAAATTCTTTTTCAAGAAGAACTTATGTTTTCCTTCTCTGACACCATGAAGATCCAGCAGATGACAGCTGCAGGAAGCATATCTCACACATCTCTGTTGATGTCCAGTTAAAACGCTTAAGGTGCTAAAGGATATTTGGAGGTCGGAACACTGCATTTGGCCCAGCTTGAACTTTGGAAGATGTATTTATTCTCTGTAGGCTATAATGGGTACATTACATTCTCAGAAATATAGGCTTTGGGTTTGGTAGCTCAATACGAAATTTCAAGAAAAACATTTGTGTTTTCTGTGCTAGAGTAGTTCTGTGCTTTTGCTCCACCCAAGAATGCAAAATGACACTTGCTACTGCAGGAGAAGGTGATTTTTTTTTTTTTTTTTTTTTTTTTTAAATCAGAGCTTTTCTTTTGAAGTCACTGTTCCTGCCCTGTTGGTGTAATGTTGAACACAATGGCAGCAAGTCAGACTTGTCAGCACAGGAGCCTGAAATCAAAAGGAAATCACCAAAACATAAACAGGAGAATCTTCTTGTCTTTCTAGTTTTCTCTGAGGCCTGGCCCTTAGGAAAACTTGGTGTCTATATTTCATTTTACTTACAGATGACTGAGGGCTTGAGTAAAAACTTTACTGCACACTCTGGATTTAACTGTCTATCAGGGACACTGATTGATGGGAGGCTACCAAATACTTCAATCACAAGCCATAAAGAGATCGCCATGGACTAATGGGAAAAAAGGTGAAGGAAATGGCAAAAAACCCCCAGCTGACTACAAAGTCATTGTACCAACTCTTTTTTAACACTTATTAATCAGTAAAGAGGAATAGCAAAGCTGTTCAAGAGATGTCGTGGACATAAAAGATGCAGCTGGCTACCAGCTGGATACACCCAGCTGCTGCATAGGGACAACTTGAAACTTCTCTGGACTTTCAACCTGCAAAGGAGGCCATGTGGTTGAATGGCCAGTCTTTAAGGTGGGACTGGAGGCCCTGCCTCTCTTCTGGGCTCCTCCGACTCACTGGGTCACCCTGAACAAGTCATTTGACATCTATTAGCACAGAGTTTTCCCTAGGTATCGAACCTTTCTGTACAAATACCTCCAAATGCTACTGATCGCAAGTAGATGAACACTGATTATCGCTAGAAGTCTCACTTAAACCAGGAAAAAAAATGGCTAATATGAACACATCATTCTACATCTGGTTATAAGATTCATTTTAGATGTTCTTGAATCAAAAGAAGTGTTCAGTATCACAGCGGCATTAAAGATTCTGATCAGTTCTCATTTGCAAAACAGTTTCCCTAATCACAAAAAAGATCAGTCCTGAATAGGAGCTTCTTCAGATTTTCTTTCAGAAAATCACACTTTGCACGCACAGTCGTCTAACAGGAACTCAGCACTATTGAATGGAAAACAGCTGGAAAACAGCTGCCAATCTTCAGCATTTTGTAGATATCATCACACAGTGAAACAGAATGGAATTGCCAGAGAGACAATGAAGAAAAAAGTCTGTTTTTATAAGACTGATACTGAATACATTGATTTCTACAGAATATATATTATTCATGTGTTTAAAGTGTTCCTATGTGTCAAATTTAGGCATAAGCAATATTTAGCAGCACTGGATGATAAACTGCATTTATAAGTCCAAAGACTCATTAGAAAAAGAAGCTTTTTTCTACACTTGCATGGGTGGGTAAATGATGGAAAAGGGAAAGGATATGTAAATTAAAAGAGGACATCCAACCAAGTAGGAGGAAGAAGAATAGGGAAGTTAGTGAAAGCAAAACCTGGAGATGAATTCAGGCCTCACCCTCAGTGTCTTCATTATAAAGAAACATGATTCATTAATAATTGGCAAAAAGTACTTTCCCATAACCTGCCCAGCTAACCATCTGTATTGCTCACACAGAGGCTTCCCCCAGAGCATGAACATGGACTCTGGAAGATCTGGCTGCCTCTTGCTTTAATATGGACCTACTCTACCACTTCCTTAATCTGCTCACGCCGGGATAGGGATATCGATTCTTATCTGTCCATAAGATACACACTAGCAGATGAAGGATAGGTAAATACTACTCATTACCATCAGAGTAATTCCTCAGGCACTGTTGAACGGCCACAACTCCATGCTATGGAAAGTGCAGATGCAAACGTCCTTGGACTGTGTTGTGAGCGCACATGTGAGCTCTGCACGCTCTCTGTAAGCATCAACCATTGTGTCACTGCCTGTGGCAAGCAGGATGCCTGCCCCAAGCTGGTGAGCCTCCCTGGCAGTGAGACAGACCTCAGGCTGGCTGCCCCCAAGGCTGCCCCCCAGGCTGGGGCAGCAACGCTTTGCTCGCGCTGCACGGCTCCTGCTCCGAGCCACCAGCGCACCAACGTCTGCATGGGAACACTGCGGGAAGCTGCTCATCACCTCTGCCCACACACGCCACTCCCTGCAGCTTTACAGGCACCTATCTGCTAGCAAAAATAACAATAAAAGAGCCCCCTAGGGAAATATACTTCTGAGAACCTGTTTTGCTGCGGGCTGCTCCAACCCACGGCGATGGTGAGACGCACCTAATGAGCCAAGCCTGTGTCGCAGCTCTGTGTTACTGCTCTATGCTCTGACAAGGGCAGCTCGCATTTACAAAGGCAGATATTAACTGTGTAGCTGGGGATCACTGGTTTTAGCATTCATTTCCTAGTCAGCTGTCAACTTGTACCCTGGCAGCCTCTTTTACAACCATCTCATGTTGCGTTAGGACCCGTATCACTAGCAGAAACAGAGACGGAAGTTTTACCACAGCTGCTGCATGTCTGAGATATATATATATGTCTTTTTTTTTTTTTTTTTNTACAGCTGCTGCATGTCTGAGATATATACATATGTTTTTTTTTTTTTCCAACGATATAAAACAACATCTTAGAGCTTCAAACCACTGAGTGTAGTTCAGTCAGCACTAGGANAAAACAACATCTCAGAGCTTCCAACTACTGAGTGTAGTTCAGTCAGCACTAGGAGGAAAAAAAAAAAAGAAAGAGTACTGCATTTTTCCAATGGTAAATATATGTAAAATTCAGGTCTTCCCTGCTATTCTCCAAATTGGTGTGGTTCCTTGATTTCCCATGTATGTAATCGTTAAAATTATAGACTACTCCTCAACTTCGTTCGGTCTTGTTTTCTGCTCGTTATGTGGAGGTTGAAGCTTACTGCACAAAACTAAAATTACTGCATTAGAAAACACAGTCCGTGTTGTCACGCAGAGGAACTGGAAAGTCCCGAAGCCAGTGTGTACAAAAGAGAGCTCAATTACGTTCCTAATTGCATGCACAGACTCCAGAGAGGACTGCAGGCTTCACCAGCCAGGAAACTGCCATGGCAGTTTGAACTTTAAATTGCAATTAGCTGAACCTTCGGGCTGGCTGAGGAGCTTCTCTGAGGAAACCCCCTCTCTCTGTGTCATGTGCTGCTTCACGCTGCTGTCTGCACATTCATTCATACCCTGAGCTTCTCCTTCTTGCCTTGGGTGGGGTCGGCTCCAGCAGCAGCAGCAGCGCACAGAAAAATCACAGCCAGCTGCTACTGATACTAGTGCTGATGCCTCTGCAGAGGGGCCTGAGATTTGACGGGTCGGAAGCAGATAAACACTGAGAGCTGACACAATCTGCTCTGCCGACGGTGTTAAGAGCAGTCATACTGGCCACCCATGACTGCTGTGTCTCTGGGCCTGGCTTTGAAATGGCTTTTACCTCCTGGGAGTGACAGGCGCTGCACTGCAACAGCCAGTGAACTTCTGGCCTAGGCTGCAACACGGCCAGCTGCGAATATCAGCTGTTGACAATCTATGCAAAATGGTCCAAACCACGAGATGTATCACAGAAAATCCCTTGCAGGTAAAAGTAAAAATAAACAAGTGGGCTGAAGATCTGAGTTTTACTCAGTATCAGCCATGGCATAGTTGGTAGAGAGGCACTGATGACAAACTCCCCAACCTCTGCCTCACTTCCCTCCCTTCGTTAACCTTAAATTGGAAGCTTAAACTAGACTTGTAGTCTAATAATTCAATTCAGTCCTGACAAGTGAAATTTGATTAATGCATACTCTAGGTTACCTGCTGATGCTAAGATATTATGAGTTTTGAACACCATGAATTAGGCTAGTATGACATTATATTATTTTTAAAGCCATTGAGATTGGCTCCGTTTGTCTCATAGTTCTCTTTGCGAAACTACAATTCACAGGCAATCATGTGCGTTTAGTCTTGGTCTTAAGAAAAGCAATTTCAGAGACTTTAGTGGAACACCTTTTCTAGGTCTCTCATTTATGGTCCCTTCTTAAAAAACTCTATGTTTTTACAAAAAAAAAAAAAAAAAAAAGGAATACATAAGTTATGAAGCTGTGAATTGTCTTCTCCTATCTTTACTGTACTTTCCAAGACTTATCCATTAGTGCCAGAACAGAAATGCAAGGCAGGGAGAAGAGAAAGCAAATGGAGAAACCTTGTTACAGCATCTCTACAGGTCCCAAGAACTTTCAAATTCTTGGGCTAAGGTATCATCTCTTCTTCCTATATCATGGTTTAGGAAACACTCATCTCTTTTCCCCAGCTTCTGTATAGCACATCCCACCACCAGTCAACTACATTCAGAACCAAATTTACACTTTGATCACAGAAAAAGTAGTTTCCAGAGACCATCTACTCCACCTTGTTACTCAGCAGCCCAAACGGCAGTACCCAAGCTGTCCGTTAAAGGTGCTTATCTAATAAAAACAACATCTCTTAGCAACCTGTTTCCAAACCTAATAACCGCTACTGTCTAGCCGCTCTCTCCTTTCCGGTAGCAACGTTGCCACATTGTGCCGTTTGCCTTCTGCTTTTTAATCTACCCATATCCCACAGGGCTCACCTCTTCTTTTTCCTCCAGCATGTTCACCACGCTCAGGCATTTTTTTCCCTCACTTTTCACATATCCATAGGCTCTACTCCTACTGTACGTTAACTTCATTGCTGCCACCTCTTTTTATTCCTTCTTACACCGTGGTATATACTTGTCTACCATCATCTCAGGGCACCTTATCCTTGTGGCAGCTTCTTGCTGTGGCAGAACTGAGTGTATGTGTAAGGGGTAGTTAAACAGCTGCAGCCTCAGTGCTGCCTCCCAGTCCCGGCCTGTAACAGTTATGGAAACAGTTTTGGAAGGAGGCACACGCAGAGCAGGGGAACATTTAATTTAACTTTGACTAGAACTACCAGTGGCTTTAAAAGCACCTAGTTTAAAAGGTTTTATTCACTTCTCAGATGCTGCCTTTCCTCATCAGGCCTCCTTTGGAGGCCTTCCTGTTTGCACGGGAATGCTGCAGCTCCATGGGGAACATCAGTGCCCCAAGCAGCAGGGAACATTTCTCCAAAGACTGTCATCCCCTGCTACGATTTGTTGGCTCTGCCTCGGAGAGCAGTCAGTCCAAGGACAGATATATAAGCTTTCCATTAAATGATGACGGCAGTTCAACTGAACTTTAATAAAGTCTAGTTGCTTTACAGCTTTGGGAAAATAGCCAAAATACACACCGTGAGGACTATGTGAAAATAAACTAGCACAAAGAGCTCCTTCAAGCTGCTTTATTTACAAATTTACATGACAGATATATAAGCTGAAAGGCAGAAAAGTCCCCTCTTAAGTGACTGACTGATAGCTGTAGTGGCCTTCATGCCTAATACCTTGTGGTGATCTCATGGTCCCATCCTCCCTCTTCTTTAAACATTCTTCCTTATATTTATCTCCATCAGAAACCCCGTTAAGTAAGATATCAGCATCTATATTTTTCCTAAGTTCTGCAATGTCGTCCAGATCCCTTAAGCATCAAAACATATGTCAATAGCACGAGTATCCCCCTCTCAGATATCAGCGATAGTGTGGTCACAGCAGCACAGAACTCAGGACAGTCTCAATCATTTTTTTCAGCAGCTGGCTAGAGGAAGGACCAGACCTAGAAATCACATTAACAATAAATCCAGGACCTTCTGATTTTACCAAATTCTGTTACAAAAGAATCAAAATTCAGGAACAGATCTGAATTTTGCTCTTCAAGCAATGTACGTTCCAAAAGAAATGGCCAATGTAGTGCAATGTACAGTAAACTTATTCATTGAAGAAAGAAATTAAACCGCCATCAGCCACTGTTTTGAAGTCCTTACTGACTACAAAGTCATGCTGGAATGTACCACATACCAACTAAAATATATTGTAGCTCTAATCTAATACCTTGCTAAGCCATTAAAGAAACTTCCCTGTGGGGCATAAGCTTGATACGTTTTTTGTAACTGTGTTGAGGACTAGATTATGAGGTTTTCTTTTATGTCTTACTGTAAAGACGTATTATCCCAGAGTAGACCCTGCTTTTTTTAGGACACTTCTTTCAACTTAAAAAAAAAAAAAAAAGTAATGCACAGACTATGTCAAAGTTTTAAGCACATCTCTTACACACTTCATGTCCCCCTCCCTTTCTCTTTACCCACAGTGCTGCTTTTAGCAGGAGCCTTTGGGCATCCCTGAGAGCCCGTTCCGCAGGGAAGCGGCTGGCACAGATGTGCTCCTCCCAACACACCCTGCCCAGCGCCGGGACTGGCACCAGCACAGCAGTACTCGCTGCTGAGCCCGCTACCGCCTATACGTCTGCCGTACACATGTGCAATGCACAGAGCCCTTGGGTGACAATAGCAGCGAAAAATGTGTTCTGGTCGACTCCTGGAACTGCGAGTGGAAAAATAACGTGGAAGGATAATTGTTACCCCCGACCACAAAGTGCCTCCAGGCAGCTGCTGCTGCCCTAACGCGAGTTTGTTAAAAGCAGTGGTATTTCCCCCATCCCTGCAGCGCCTGCACCGTGTCACGCTGCAGGAGCGGTTGGTTGTTTTGGACGTACGGCTTTTATTTCCCGCCCCCCATTAACACGTTTCATTTTTAAATCCAAATATTTGAGGTAGATAACTGAACTGCAGAAAGCTCATTGATGAACAACCGAATCCCGTGGCTGCTTCTAAACCCTTCGGTCCAAAGTATTAGTAGTCAACTCCCCCAAAACTTGCACAAGTCAGAAGCAGGCATGCCTGGCATAAAAGCTCTCCAAATTTCAGTCATGGATCACAGCAGTTTTGTTTCTGCTCAGCGTGGCTGTATCCAAACCTGGAATGTATTAGCTGCTAGTTCAGCCCATGCGAACCCAAGAATACAGTTATTGTACGCGGGAGCGAGGGGGGAGCCTCTCCCCTCCCTCCCTTTTCTCTGCTCTCTAAAACAGAGCCAGGAGAGCAAACTACGCATACAACAGCACTCATATCGCTGAACTGAGCTTTACCAGAGCTGTTCTGAGTTCCCTAGTGTACTTCTGTTCTTAGTTTAAGCTTTGCTTTAATGATGCACAATCCACATTTTATAGATCTGGAATTGCCCTTTACAAGCAATTCACGGCTTTGCTTGATTGTACAGCCAAGGTTGGAGTCCTAAAGCATCTCTGATAACTCTGAACAAATCATAAAACTATACAAAGACAGACGCGAGGAAGCTGTTAGCTGTCTGGCTGAAGAGCTGCTGCTGCTGTCTGAGGCACAAGCTTATAAGCAATCATAAGAGTTTTAAGTCATACAAAACTTACGTGTGTCTGTTAGACAAAGCTTCAGCAAACATAATCCAAAAGTTGCCCAGAAGACCTTGGCCATTTTTGTCTCAGAATTGTTATTGCAAAAAAACAGAGATCCTTGCAAGATGCAGAGAGGAGTGGCGGCGCCTGTTAAGCCTGCAGTCAATGAGCCTGAAGTTTGCTGCACTTTTTATTCTGATTCAAAGGAACTGAAGTAATGACATAACTGGGAGGGGGAAGCTCCATCAAAAGTCACACCCATATTGCAACAAAAGTGACTGAGCGGTGGAAGAAAGGAGGGGGAGGCTACTACTCGCGGCGGGGCAGCCACGGGCGAGCTTTAAAGCGGCACCGAGCCTCTTCCACGCACACGAGCGCTGCGTCCGAAGCGCTCGCAGCAAAACGTGTGTAACCTCACGTGAGCGAGAGCCTCGGTCCTCCCGAGCCCTCCCCACCAGTTCCCACTCCCACATTTTAAAATCTCTTTAGTATTGCAGAACAGGCAAACAGAAAGCACCACAGGTTCTGAACCCGGCAAAGCATCTACGAGTGCCTGAATGCTTCCCAAAAGTATTTTGCTTATTTAATCCTATACTTCCATTTAAGCAAAAGTTCTGCTCTGCAATGAACCTTTCTAACATTTCTTTTTTTCTCCTCCTCGAATCTGGAGGAAAGTCAAGGTAGTTCAGTCTCCACAGCTCATTCAGCCCTTGACTTCTCTGCATAAGCTGCTCCAGGGAAAGCAATAGCTAATGCCAGTGCCAGCAGTAATACTGGGGTAACTAGGGTCTGGCTGCTTCTGTTTATAGTGAGACACAGGAGGAGTTCTTATTCCTAATTCCCTAAAAGAAGAAGCAGGAGAACACAGAACAGTGTATGTTCAGACAAGCTCCTGAGGGCCACGTGTCCATAGTCTGGAGCTAACAGAAGATGCCACGCAAAATCCCTGGTGAGAACCTCAAAGCCTGCGCAGGGCAGAGGAAGGTAGGCGGGTTGTGTGCCTACGGGGATCTCTCATCACCCAGCCTCTCTTCTGAGCCCTGGGATTACGGAGGTGGTTTGTGCGAGCTAGAATGAGGGGCTGGTCAGGGATCACCAAGCTTTTTACGTTTCACCTCTAGCAGCCAACGCGTGGCGATGATTGACAGTAATGCCCTGTTCCAGTGCCACTCAGCAGCATGGAAAGGAAAAGCGCTATATCACATTACCATTGTGTCGGTCCTCCCCCTTTCAAGATTTTTTTCATTAATTTTTAATCTCCTTTAACACAAACAAGGGAAAAGTACTGACAAGTTCTCCCAGCCACAAGAACTCTACACAATGGGGATTTCAGGGCTTTGGCTTTTCTTTAACTTTTGTCTTAAAGATGGCTGGTTATCCTTTCCTCAGTCAGCCACATTTTTAGCAACACGTTCCAACAGGTTTTTCCTACAGGTTAGGATATCTGATGGGACAAGGTTAAAGTGAAAAACTTTCCTTAAAACACAGGGGATCTTATTAAGAAACTTAATGCTTTGAGTATGCAGATTAAACCTGTCCTATTTGGTGAATATGTTAGTTTTTCTTTTGAAACAAAGGGTTTTAAGAGCAAAGAAAAAAATATCTCTATATATGACTAGCTGTTTATAGTACAGCAAAATAAATAGTTCAGTGTATTCCTGCAATTTTAAAGCATAGTTTTTGAGGTGTATATGAAAAAAGCCTAGAGGCTAAATTTTAAAAAGCTAGTGCACAGTTAATACTTACTGTGAGTTTACGAAGCATATCATTTTCTTCAGTTGCTAAATTACTCTTAAAATTCACTCCCACATAAGAAAGAAAAGAATGGAATATTTAATTAAAACATAGATAACTTCGATAATGGCTTTTTCTGATGAACAAACAAAAAAATGAGGAATACAAAATCCTGTATTCAGAATTAAATTAAATGAAAATGGAAATCTGTTCTATTTGACACAGGTAAACGGAGGATATCAACCATTTCAAGGAGGTAAGCAAGTGTTACAGAGGCAAAAGTCTAACTTCACCAGGAGTGGAAATTCCTATTCACTCTATGGTCTAAAACTCCCATATTATAGCCCTTAAGGCACCAGATTATGAATGGGTTGTTTTCTCAATACTGAATATTATTTAATATGCATCATGAACATTTCACCACTTCTCTTTGGGGGGGATTCCAGACTGGGGTGGAGACTGGTTGGAAAATATTTCTGTTGTTCGCTGTCCTAGAAAGCTGTACAGACAGGAGGCATGTTTGGAAGAGGTGCATGGATGGGTTAGTGCCCGTGCAAGAGACACAGAGGTACACAAGAAAAGTAACCCATCACACCATGCCACTGTGTGTGACAAGCCACAGACCTAAGAAACAAATCGTATGTACAGAACCTGTAAGTTCGCCACCCATTTCACGTGCCACCTGCCTTGGTAGCTGAGGACATACAGTAACATTCCCGTCTATCGGGCACTTCAAAGAGATGCCTTTAAAAAGAAGTATCACAGAATCACAGGATGGTTGAGGCTGGAAGGGAGCTCCAGAGATCATCTAGTCCAGCCCCCTGCTCCAGCAGGGACACCCAGAGCACGTGGCACAGGGCGACATCCAGGCGGGTTTGGAAGATCTCCAGAGAAGGAGACTCCACAAGGAGCCTCTCTGGGCAGCCTGTGCCAGGGCTCTGTCACCCTCACAGGAAAGAAGTTCTTCCTCACATGGAGGTGGAACTTCCTGGGTTTCAGCTTGTACCCATTTATTTACCCAAGTAAATAAAAAAGCTGGCACAAAAGTGTTTCCTTCTTTCCCACTTAAACACAGAATTTCTTGCCTAAAATATGGTAGCCCAAGGCAGACAGTAGTACAGATTTAGCCCTGGGGTCGTTCCTGATGCTACCTAGAAAATTTAGTCAAAAGATGCATACAGCTGTGGGAGAGGGATACCGTGTTTGTGTGGTGAGGATGTAGAGGATGTAACTAACTTTTCTTTTATCTTAAGATAATCTTAAAATATAGAAACACATCCTAAAGTAAGTCTTTAGCAAAGAAAATACAACAGGACCCCATTTTAAGTTGAGCCCATTTGTTCATTCCCATTGTGGGTATGCTCCCTTGGTTATCAATACAGGTAGTATAGTTAAATGCTAAAGCTTTGGGAATTTGCTTAGTCCCTTAGCAGTAGCAATTAAATGCAATGTAAACTAACAGATGAAACTAAAAGAATTTGATTTTCATAATAGAATGAAATAATACAACTAGAATGTTAAAAAGCATCATTTTTAGAATATTTTTCATGAAGACTCTGATACAGCAGACACAGAATCTGTGATAGTGTAATGTTAGTACATGAGCACCAAAATCTCATATGTGAACTCTAGCCAGCACCAATTAATTTTGATAAAAATCCTATTAGGGAGTGTTGGAGCCCTAGGAAAGGAACTTACGTAGCTTACAGCAATATAAATATTTTTTCTGGGATTCCCTTAGAGGATGAAATTCTGGACTAGGTGAGTCAAAGGTCAGAATTCTGTTGACTCTCTACAATGTATGCTTGTGTGGATTTTATTATATGTACAGACAAGTGAACATACCTAAGATTAGGATAAAAAAAAATACATCAATGGAGAATGGTTTCATTATCAAGTGTAGTCAGTGTTTAAGGCAGGGAGAAGAGTGGAATTTTGTTGCTGTCAAAATTGTCTTTTCTTTTTTCCCTTCCCCCAAAACAACTACTCGGAAAAGTGCGAGTCCTATTCAAAAAAATACTTTTTCAGCAGAAATATAAATATTATAATAAAAAATTCCTTCTCAGAACATCCTTTTTTTAAAAATTTTGAATTGTTTATGTGGAGTTTATGTGGAGTTGTAGACTCTATTGTCAGTGAAAATACAAAGCACATGTTTCCTTAGGTAATACTGTTAGCTCCAGTCTGCATAGACTACAGCTGGTCTGTGAGACTGACTGTATGACAGTTTCAGGGCAGGAGGAAGATTTTATAGGCACAGAATTGCAATCTCAATAAGATATGGTATTTTTAATCAAATTTTCTCCTGTGTCTCTAGACTATAATCTTGTTTGCTATAGTTCAGATTGGATTTAATTTTCATGATCAAACCTGAAACCAGATTTTGTAATGGAAATGCAGTGTAGCAGATCCCGTCCTGCGCACTTTTCGCGGGCGCTAATTGCTGATGGGAAGCCGTGAGAGGAGGCTGTGCCGGCTGGAGCCAGAAAAGCTGCTCTGCCGGCTGGAGGGCACAGCGCTCCTTGGGAAGCCGGGCACCCGGTTCTCCTCCCATCAACCTTTTGTTCCCAGCCGTAATTTAGGGCCCGTGTCCTGCAGAGCGCTGGGAGGATGCACAATGGCTCCTAGTTGTTTACTTCTGGAAAGGGCAGCAACCCAGATTGGCAACTACCGCACGGATTCCTCAGCCTGTTTTACTGGTTTGCCCTAGATCCCTAAACAACTCGCTAAACTAACACGGTAAAAAGGATCTTTGCAGTCAGATTCGTTCAAATATGCTGTAAGAAATTCTTTGCAGCAATATCCCCTTCTGATGCACAACACGTGGCCCCATCAGCTGTCTTATTCCTAGCGAGCAGCCCAAAGCATTTGTGCTCACGTGCCCTGCGGCAGAGCACTGATAGGGAGCTGCCATGCCAGCCGTAATTTTCACACATATATGTGTACACCCTTTAGTTTTATTAGAGCACTGCCCAGGACGGGGCAGGAAGCCTGCACAGAGCACGCAGCAGCTGCAACCCAAAGGCAGGTGACCGAGCACGCGGTGCAGACGTTTCGGGTACGTTAGTGACTAACAGAGCCCAAAGCAGCTGTGTACCAGGCTTGGCATGGGGGGCAGGACAAGGGCACCTGAAGGGAAGAAAGGGAGATAGACTGAAACCATCCCCGAAGAAAGTCTCTCTCCTCCCTCTTCCCCCGTTCTCCTTCGCAGAGCTTGAGCTGCCATCTTGGTGCTCATCTTCTGCTTTCATGACTTTCAACTGCAGTTTACCAATAGGTAAATCAAGTTTATATTGGGTCCTCTGTGTTTCCCTTCCCTCTCGCTCTTCTCTCTCTCTCTCTCTCTCTATTGTCTTGTTTTTGATTCTGCTTCTTGACTTCTTCCACCTCCCTTTCTCTCTTTCATCTCCATTCATTTCTTCCTTTATTTAATCTCCTACATTTTCTCATCTACTCCACAGCACGTTGTAATAATAAAATCAAACATGTAAAGATGCAGGAGAGCAGGTGAGCATTGCAAAATGCAAACATTCACTCCTGCTACTCAGGAAACACTTAGCATTTGCATAAGCAAACTGTTAATTGCACCTACAGAAAAATTCTTGGGGGCTCTGATGCCTCATATTGGACCTAACTGGAGACCTTTAAAGTCAAAGGAAGCTTTCTGCTGCTTTTTGAATCAAGCCAGTTGTGAAATGCGCTTGTTTTATTTCCAGTATCTATATTATGATAGCATTGCATAATGTGTTACACTTTTTGGCTGTATGTATATAGTCTGTAAGGACAGGGATTACATCAGATTTATAGCCCCTGATAACACATTCCCATATCTAGCTAGAGAAAGCAAGAAAAAAAAAAAAAAGTCTATTTGGGTCCATCCATGGAACAACTTCTGTCCACAAAGTGTCTGTTTGTGCCAGCCTTGTCATATCCACATATAATATAGCCACATTTAGGCTGTGCCCTAAACATAGCAGTAGAGAAAGGACTAGTCAAGCCTCTCCTTTGCGCCTTCAAAGGGCACTAAAAGCAGACCTGGTCTATACATAAACAGAAACACTGAACGTCAGCAGTCTCACTCTAAGCAGTTTATGACCCCTGTGAAAGGTGGAAGGGAAGGAAAAGTGTCCTAATTTTAGCCTGTAATGGGCCTGTTTGTTTCCAGAGTGGGAGATAATAGCAAGTTGCAGCGCAGCTCTGGGAGGGAAGGTGCAGGCACACACACGCCGGGCAGCAAGCAGGGCAAGGAGGCTGCACCGGGCACTGCTAAACCTGCTGGGCAAAACGCACAGCACACGGCCTGCCCTGTGTGCATCTCTGCAGAAACAGCCTCCTATGCCCCAGAAGTACTCCACTTACCTCACTGGACCCTGCAAACACCAGCAGCAACTACTGCATCCCCACCTCCAGAAACTCATTAAACAGGACTGTATAGTCTTGGAGGGTAAATATAGCCAACACGGAATAAACCTGGCTCCTGCTGGTGCAACAGCAGCAGCGTGTTTACCAAGATTTAATCCTTTCCACCTGTGCAAACCCCACCAGAGCCAGCACAGCTGCCTCCCTGTGCCCATCTGAAACACAGGGAGCCTGGAGAGCTGCCTCAGGTCCAAATGGTCCAGGAGTGGCTACACGGATGAGGAATATGCAAGGAATAAGAAACCCCCCCAGTTTGCTTCTGGGTGTGCAGAAGTGGCAGTTAGGAAAATATTGTTCACTTCTGAGCTCTGCACAATTTATGTGGGAATTGTCAGGGAAAATAAACAATGACTTCTGGGGGAAATTGCTCTCTATCTAGATAAGCAAAAGGCTGTAACTCTGGGTGTATCTACAGACGGGGTTTTGCACAAGACAGGAAAAGAGGCATAGAAAATAGATTTTATAAAACTGCTCAGAGAGGAAACTCTGATTTTGCACATTTTCACATTGTTTGAGTTTCTGGTAGCGGAATAGATATGGGGAGAGATGAATGTGGTACAATATATAATAGTGAATTAATATTTGAAATGGAAATTGTCATGCTAGAACACACATCCATTCTGTAGTTCAGTGTCTTGGCTTAAACAATACTGAATGCCAATATTTTAGAAGTGAAAATTATCACTTATTTGGAATAAAACACAGTTAATACGAGTTAGTTATATTATGAAGCTTATCTCTTTCAACAGATAACTAAAGTAACACAACTGCATTCAAGAAACACTTTAGTACTGTTGCGTGGCAACAAGTTATTGTAGCTTGGCTTTTAATTTTGGACCTCCATATCATCTATCCGCTAAGTGAAAGTGGCTGTTAGATCCTGCCACAGTGACCTAAATGGAGAACCAGAGGATATATTACCATTCCCTGTTTGAGTACCACGGTCAGTCACATCCTTCTGCCTCAGTTCCATCTACAGGGAGTCTAGGCATGGCCATGTAAAGAACATGGAATAAAAACATTACCTTTGGTGTGATTCTGAAAAAGTGCTCGTATGCAGTCGTAGTTGCAATCTTTTCAGGGTGACTTTGAGAGACATTTGAGCTGCCATGGTCTATCAGCAGGAGATTTACAGGAGAGATATTCTACATCAAAAAAAAATTAAAGGAAATTAAATGTGTTATTGTAAATGTATGTGCAATTGTAAATCACAAAATTTGCAGTATATTGGCCTGCCCAACAAATAACACACCATGCATTTTCATTGCTACCATCCCCATATAGCTTTTTTTTTGAGTTTGCACATTGGAGTTTTCAGTCATTTGTGGTCCTTCAAGGGAAAAAAAAATTGCTGAGAAATTTAGAAGGTTCTTCCAAATAATGCATGTCTAAACTATTTGTCATGCATTCATAAACTTTTAATTTGTACAAAACTACAACTGGTAATAAATAAAGTATTATGTTATTTGTTCACTTCTGAAAACACTACTTACATATGCTAACTGTTTTATTGAAGCACTGGAAGGATTAAGCAGGTCATGTCTGAACAATATTTTGAACAAGTCAAATCTAGAAAGCTATTAAGACTCCTTGAAATGTTAAAGTTTCAGCCAACATGCACTGAATTTACAAGAAATGATCCACATCTGAATCATCAGCATTTCAAAAATATATCAGAGCAAATTCAGTGATACACAAATGGATATGAGAACCAGCAAGAGAGTCTGCTTTTCCTCTACCATCCATTGTACCTCAAGTCTCATCTGTCAAAACCCTTCTTCCTATCTTTTGCAAGATACATTAAGATAAAGATGTTTATATACATAAAGATTTAGCTGGGACTCATACTCCCTTTTTTCCCTTATATAGGAGGCCAGTCGCTATTTGGTCTTCTCTAGCCGAAGAAGGATAGAACCAGACGAACATCAGCTCTTACAAATGTATGACTCCCTAAGTAACGAATTATACAAAGCATATCTCAAGGGACATAGATGTGAGATAGACTATGAGTGTTCAGCAGCCTGGTTCAAATAAAGATACTAAAGCTTATCTCAGCTATTTAAGGATTCTGTTTTAACTTCTCCCTCCCATATTCAAATTCTCTGTTCTCCAACCCCTGTCTAGCTAGTTTTTCCTCTCTTAATCATGCATTCTACCAGCAGGTATCGGTAACTCACACATTCGCGTGACCCAGTCTTGGCAGAACTCAGCAAACGCCAGGATACACTGCTCTTTCTCTAAGGCCATTTGAGAAGTAACCATAGCAAAAAATAGCCAAAACAAAAAACAACAAACAACAACAGTAAAGGTAAAAGGCCACTACTAACTCTCTAATGATTACTTAACCAGGAGGAAGAGCAGAAATCACTTCATGGCTATGGCAGGAGGGATGTAGAGTCAGTACAAACACACCACACACTACCAGTCACAGAAACTTATTGAATGGCAGAGGAATCTTCCAAAATACAGGGGCATCATTTATAGAGCACAGCACTTCCCTCATACCAAATTAAGCATGAGAACTTTGGAAAATAGAAATAACAGTTTCTCTGACTGCAAATATAGCTTGCAGTCTTAATTACTCAGAGTGCAATTATCTCAATTAGAAGACAGTCAAGATTATGTGACTAAACACACACCTACAAATGACTAAAACAAGAGTGTTTGTTCTTTTTTTTTTTTTTAACTTGGGATGCAGAAGGCACAGATTGAAGTACTTCACCTGTTATGACTGCTTCAGACATAGCTTCCATCTGCCAAAAACCTGTATTACCAAGTGGGCTGTTTAACACTCTTCCGCTAGGCCTCTCTCAACTCATGTTGAAGTTGCTCCAAATTACTTGGACAGTTAGGGAAATAGGAGGCTGGGGGGAGAGAGAGAGAGAGAGAGGGAGAGAGAGAGACTGAAAGTAACATCCAGTAATAGATTTTGACCTTGCCAGATAATAAGTTCTTCTCCAAGGACTTGGAAAAACTCTCCCAGGGGTGTAAAGGATAAAATGCAGACAGGAAAAAAAAACAAGGCTGAGTAGTAGGAAGGTGCTGCTTTGATACCACTTAGATATTGGAAGAGCTTCTGGGAACACGTTCATCCTTACTCAGAGATGAATAAGATGACTATATCTTTTTAGCAATGAGACGATGACTCATTTAAGAGCATCCCACATCTCAAGTACCACAGAGCTGAACCTTAAAACACCTGAGCAATCACCAAAATCAGCACTAGGCATTAATCATGTCATGGTGGGATATGCCACTCCTCAGAGACTACACTGTGAACAATGACTGCTTTCAGACTGAAACTCTGCAATATTCAGTTCCTAACTTTCTTGAAATTCTGGTATACAATTTTACTTTATGAGAAAGCACCATTGTATTTTAGCCTTTCATATGATTGATCATCTTGCAAACATCCTGGATTTTACATTCATGAAGAATCCATATCATGATTCCTCAAGGATTCAAGACTATCAGTAGATGACCAATTACTAGGGGAAAAATGAAGAATACACTGAATATGAATTTATTGGATTTGTTCTTACTTGTTTCCTACTTTGTGTTCAAACATGCTGTTTATGTGTACTTTCCTTCAGTCAGTGTCCCTGTTATGCAAAGATGGAACCATGTTCAAGTCTGTGCAATGCAAGTTGCCCCTTGCAGGATCAAGGTCTTTGAGTAACTTCTACTGCCCTGTAAACTGCTTCACAGATTCAATAACTGCTTTTAACATGAAGAAGAGAAAGCACATCATCTTAAGCTTCACTGAATTCTCCTTTTAGCCACAGGCATTGTAAATAAGCAAAACAGTAGAAAACAAGAGTACTCTGTAGAAGACATATAGTGGCCTGCAGGATCAAGTACAATCTCAATGCTAGTACACATCCTTCAATGCTTTCCAGATGAAGCTCCTATGTTGAAAAAAATGGTCAGTGTTTTCCATGGGACATAATACCAGGGAATATTGGAAATATTAGCAAGTTTGGAGTTCTAATTATTTTCAGAAATTCTTATGACTGGGGTGGCATAATGGGAAAGAGACCATAGGAAAAAAGGCCCCAGGATTTGAAACATGCCTGCCAGGATTGGCATTATTTTCTTGTAGCTGATGAATCATTTTCTGCCTGCTGCAGCTAGGAAACATAAGATATATAATGACTTCTTGTTAAAAATATAGCAGATGAGTAATGAACAGCTATAGGATATGCCAGGATATATGTTGTTTGCTACGCAAATATCAGCTCTGAAGGGACAAACAGATCTCAAGTAAAATGTTTGCTTGTCCTTCAGATGACTCTTAACACTGCTCATTCACATGCACAAGGCTTAGCCATGCAGTGCTGACCATACATGCAAGCAATGCAAAATACCTTCAAGGATGTGAGAGCCATGAGACGTGTCTCACTGAAAGCTGGGGAAGAAGAGGGGAGTTTCAGAGTCGGTTCACATGACAATGGCCCCTTCTGCTTTTCAGGGCAGGGATGAGTTGCTGGGCTGGATGCCTAGGACATCTTCTTCCCATCTTGAGGCAGAAACTCAAATTCACCAGAAGCTTTAGTCCTAGCTGAGGCTCATTCTCTGTTGCCAAAGTAGTCGCAGAATGAAGTCAGGTAACGTTCATGAGCAGATCTTGTATTGTTTGATCTTGTATTTATTTTGTTTTCTGGTCCCTTGTCTTTAATATTAAAACTGTAAGTTGGAATTGTCCTATTAGAGGAGAAAAAGAGGTGTTTTTTTGTTTTTTTTTTCATTTGACTGGACATTCTTTTTCAATACAAGTGGAAAAATACCTTTTAAGAAGGAAAATTTGGTATGGAAACTAATGTTAATACATAAAGGTTAAAATATTCTACATGTGAATGGCACAGGAGCCTTTATTTCTGCCAATCTGAACCATATCTGAACCATTCAAGCAGTGCCTCTCAGATAGTTTGATAGTCTGTGTGGATGGGAATCTGAATTCAGATATTTAGCCCATCTTCAGACAAATTCTAACCAATGCGCAACACAAATAGCACTCACTTGTATCTTTCAATGACTCCAAGAATGACCTTATAACAAAAGGAGACTACAAAATAAAGTTGCAGAAACTTGGCCTATTCCATAATTAAAGTATTAAAATCAAGGACCTTGATTTCCTCCTTTTGGTTATAAAAATTTTCTTTGATATGCAATCAAAGGCTCTCCCTGAAGCTGAATGCTTATAAGTGTAGCAGTGGAAAGACGTTCAAACAGTAAAGAAGAGGTAAACCTGAAGAGAAACCTGATTCAGAAACCTGCTTTAAGCCATAGTTACACTTTAGGCATGAACCTGAAAAAGGCCCATGAGCCTTGATATGGACAGAGCACTGATTTCCACCCAGCAGTTAAGACTGCGCTGTCTCAATCCATAACCATTTTCACATAATCATCACCTACTTGCACTCATTCCGGCTAAACAGAAATTCACTTAAATTTATTTTCTAATGTGACATACACATTTGTTTAACGTTTTTAAGT
Organism: Crypturellus undulatus; assembly: GCA_013389825.1. Taxonomy (NCBI): domain Eukaryota; kingdom Metazoa; phylum Chordata; class Aves; order Tinamiformes; family Tinamidae; genus Crypturellus; species Crypturellus undulatus. The sequence goes on from VWPW01026060.1 coordinate 706,538, forward strand.
CTTTGAAATGGAATCGGAAGCCAGCTATGAGGTTTATAAATAAACTCCATTTTCCAGATGAACAAACCCATTATTTTCAACATCTACCTTAGTCCAATCATTCATTCTTCTGCAAGTGCCTACAAGTGAAGGAAAAATAAATAACCTTGCCAGGCATTTGGCAATGAAATTGCTCTATTATAGTCATGAAACTGTGCATCAGATGAGAAGCTGCAAAACTTAATTAAAAGGAAACACAGTAGCAAAGTTTGTTACTTTGATTTTTTTTTAGATACAATTTATTTTAATTTTGTGCAAATCCTCAGCATCCTCTCAAAGGGAAAAAAGGTCTAAGCAATATAGAGTATAGCAAGTACCAGACTGGCGTTCAGGCTGGCTTATTGTAAATATTCCTCTGTGTTTGTCTGCTATTACCAGCAGTTACTCTGCTATCTAGGTTCTCATGCAACTATTAATGTCGGTTTCTTTTGAGGGAAGGTGTTTTTAAAAAAATAAGAAATAAATGAGAGAAACTGTGGCAGAAATATTATTTCTGATTTGATTATAAATCATATTATTTCTCCAAAATATACTTTTAAAAAGAAGGAAGAAAAGTTTAGGGATGGTTTCTTTTTATGTATCTATTTCTATTTTGATATGCAAATGAAGGATGAGACTCTCTGCAGTTGCATTTAGTTATCCAAAGGTGCTTGGATTATATTTTAAAAATATATGTATATGTGTGTGTACACATATGTGTGCATGTATGGGCAAAACAAGAAATTTTATGAACTATCAAGACCATGTAAAGAATAAAACCACAAAAATATGTCAAGAGGGGATTCTTGGAGGACTTTCTTAGAATTCAGCTACAGCATTAACTTAAATCAGGCCACTTCTGCATAACTCTCTTCAATAACTTGGTTAATTTTGTTAGTAATTTCCTTGAGAATCTTAATTCTGATCAGGTTGAGATAAGAGAGGACTCAAAACCGATTAGCTCTTTAAAGACAAGGGAAATTCCAGACATGCAAAAAGTCACTATTGTTTTTACTGACTACATTTTAAAAGAAAAATATCTGATTTGCTCTATTTTCTGTGGGACTGAGGGAGTAGTTATTTATTCTCCCAGATACATATTTATTTGTGATGCTAAACACCTACCCTACCCCTCTCCTCAGCACTTTTTATTCTAAGAGATGCCTCTTGTAGATCCCATTTTGAGATAGAAGACTCTTCTTGTGCCCCATATTGGGAACTAGCACTTGTGCACTAATAATTTAAGGTTCTGGTTTCCATTTGGGAAGCTAGAGGGCTGACATATCTAATTATTAGGTATTCAAATACTTCACTGTATCTACTCTAAAAAGGTATAACAACACCTGTGATAATGAATGATTTAAATAGGAGCATTTACAGGTTGAAATTTTCAGGTAAGTTTCAGTATTCTGCTGAATGAGACCTCTGGTTTAATTTGCTAACTGATCGTAACAGATGTGGAGGCCTCTCTTCCTCTGTGCAAAATTTATGTAAAATGCTGCCATTCTTTTTCTACATATTACAGGACACTGCTTTAAATCCCTCTATTGGTAACTTGAGTTGTCAGGCAATGGCAAAACAAGTTTTCTGTATTTTTTTCTGATTTCCGTAATTTAATTCTGTCAAGGGAAATCACACTTTACACTGTAAGTGTAAGATATGAGAGTCTGATATGTAAAATTGAAATCATGAATTAAAACAAAATTAATCATCATTTATCTCATGTTTTGCTGGATCATTCTTTGATTTCTAGCATCTTATAAGTGGAATGAAAAGTTGGTGTTTTGAGCTCATTTTATAGCTCAGGAAGTGTAGTCAAGAAACTAGGCCTCTATTCCTGTAGATGACTCAGAACAGGGTAAAATTAGTTTTCCTTTACAACCCCACATAATTGCATTTTCCTGCAGTCAGAACCTGGGTATTTTGAACTGGTAGAAGCATGAAGAACACACACTTTTTTTTTTTTAAGCAAATAGCAGAGAGATTGTAGCAACGGAGTGGTGGTGAGCTGAGCTGGGAGGCAGCAAAGTAAACTGACGTTAAAGGAAACGGGAAATAAGGAAAGGCAAATTAAAGTGTAATTTCAGGTAGGCATTTCAAAACACAGATTTCCCTTCCAGCTTGTGAAGAAGCAAGAGAGATGAGTTTATGAGACAGACGTAGAGATCTCAGGGTCTTGTGTCTGTCCCACTAAAATCCGTGATGCCACAATCCTGATAGCAACTACAGCAACAGCATGTGTTTGGGTTTTTTTTTATTGCACAAGATCTAAAACCTGCATCCCTCTGCAATGTCTCCTCAGACTAACTCACTGAGGAAACTTCTGTCAGCATAATATTTTAGTATTTCAACTTCCCCTTTTTACAGTCCCCCAAAAAGCCCTGCTTCCCTTCCACTGCCAGTAATCTCACCTCTGCCATCATAAAAAATACCCAACATTTTAACTTAAATTTAAGGTAAAAAAATACCTATAGGTAAGTCCTATTTTTAAAATCTTTACCTAGGTGTTAAAGATATGAAAATCAATTTTTTCCTGAGCTGCATGCAAAGCCAAAAATGACTCTCAGATTTTAAACGGCTGGAGCATGATAGTGTCCCACCCATATTCCTGGCATTTTCAGACCTCAGGCAGCTTGGCTTCATGGTGTGGCAATTCCCAGGAGAGCTGCAGTGACTGACAGCACCTGGTTGAGGGTGGTGGATATACAGACATGTTCCATCACATTCCCTCTCAATGCAAGTCCCTGTGTCACTGTATAGTCATCAGTAGCTCATGATACCGGCTCATCAAGTATCTAATTTATATTCTGCACAGTTCCAATCATTTCTAACTGCTACACACGAAACTATCAGTGACTGCACATTTTGTTCAATAAAAAGAGCTCAGGACATCAATTAATTCCAAAGATAAAGGCAATTATTTATTTGGTAATGATTCTCTGAAGTGTAACTCTCTATTATCTTCTACGGCACCAACTAGTACAAAAAGTGTTCATCCGTATTTCTATTCTCTCAGCCAAGGGCTGCTTTTTTGTTTTTAGTTATTCTCTTTTACTCATTGGACTAGAGAGAATTATGTCAAAAGAGAACACACAAAACAAGATGAATTAACATACTAGTTCAGAGAAACTGCTGTTGAGCCTGTTTCCCTTTCATCTTTTTGATTAGATAAACAACAAAACCAGGAACGTTCTTATATCCCCTCACTTTTTTTTTTCTAAATGTATGCACAGGAGTGAATTCCTTCCTGATTCCTGTAAATAGCATTACATATGATGAAACGAGATTAATTCCCTCCTTTATTACCATGGTCCAATTCATTTTTTTAGGAAGACAATTTTTCCCCACTATACTTTCTCATTGCACTTCACTGCACACACATTTGCTGTCTTTGGGTAGAATATATGTGTAAAGACTTCTGCTTGTGACACATTTCTTCCATAAATACTTGGAAGATTGTAAGACGCTTGCTCCCAAAGCAGCAACTACTGTCAGTTCTTCCACCACCAATGAGATCACAACTACAATTAAAGAATTTTTTATTCCAATGCACATGATGTTCTTTATTTTTATTTGATCTCTTCCCCAATCCTCCTGGCCTAAAACACAAAAACTGAACATAATTTATCTTCCCTCGGCACATTAAGCAATGTGATTAGCATCCCTCCCACTTCAGAACGCTTTAAAGAACTTTGTGATTCTGACTTAGCAATTAAGGTGATTGGATGTTTATTATAAAGTATGTTTTTCTTTATGCTCTCATCTATGCAAATTCAGCTCTTAATGGAAGAAATTATTAGATTAAGCAAGAATGTAAAGAAGTTCCAATCAGTACAGAAATATTTTTGTTGAAACTAATTGTTTTTCCTTCCGAGTGTCAGACTGGATATTCATCTGTGGAGTCCTCCAAAATGGATTTTCTTTTTTGAAGAGATTAAGTTAAAATATGTACTAATCAATTCTCTCTTATTATTTTGTCTAGGGAAAGTAATTGACATTTTCCTGCAATTAGAAATTAGAAATAAAGAGGTCAGTCCTGCAAATATCACTCTCAGTTCTCTTTCATCGCATTCTATATTGAGGTTTGTGGTCCCTCTAGCTGGAGAGAGAATACACATAGGGAAAGTGATCAGAATTGTGCAGCAAATGAGAAAATTTCAGAATAATGAGGCCTGCTTTCCCATAGAATCACCTCCCCATGAGAAATGACACAAGGTATATGAGCCCACCAAAGCAGTGGATAATGCAGAATATTGGAAATATTCTTCTTTGCTAGGGCCAACAGACCAATGTTTATGCCGCATTGCTTTGGACGTATACAGATGTGTATATTCCAAAAAGTGTGCTTAAATATCTTGCACTATTCTGCTGAGAGGTTCTGGTGATACAGTGGAGTACCAAAGGAATTTTGTTTGACTTTTGCATAATTACCTCCCTGGTAATTTATAAATACATTTGGACAGACTCAGAGGAGAGCAGACAATGTGCTACCTAAGAAAATACTCAAATAACAGGACTGCTTTGACAATCTTCTTGCACTTTTCTCAACATCCTGTGTTCAGCAGAGCCCTAAATTAATTCAACCACCAAAAACTCAGCCAAAATTTATAAATATCAGTTGAGCAAACCTAGTACTTCCACAATCAGATGTACTTGGAATTAAATGAGATTTTTTCTAAACAAGAACAACCAAAAATGACTCAGAACTTCAATACTTTGTTCACCGATGCCCTAGAGAGCCTTGCATATGTTCACTTCACAAGGAACAAGAGACTGGCTGGGAAAAACATGCCTAAGTCCATCTTAGGGATAGTTCCCCAGGGAAACATGATGTAATGTACCAGCTTCCACTAATTCCATTGCAGTTTTGTGATCTCAGGAATAAAGTGGTCACCATCCACAACTCCTTTCTAATATATACTTTCATACGGCCTCTTAAATTCCAGAATCAAAGTTTCATATGGTTTTAATCACAAGGCATTTAAGTTACCTGGAAGGGCAGGACCAGCAGAATTAACAGCCTCAAAGTAGCCAACAGAGTTTGCATGATTGTATTTCTGTTTTTCTACTGTTTTGGTAATAGTTTAGTATAAGCATTCCTATATTCAGCAGAACTGTATTTTGCTTGATACTGACACAGTTTTCTAGAAAATAATTAATGCTGCAAGTTTAATCCATACCACTAATTACATCATCTTTTTTTTTGAAAAAAATGAAAAGTCATTTTAAAGAACTACTTAGCAACAACAAAACCCAAGGTAACGCATAAGACTCTCTTTAATTATGCTATCAGAAGATTTCAAAGGACACTTGGACTCTCTCTTTTTGAATTTAAAGAAAATATGGATGACAATAATCTCTACTTACAAACTTGTTTTCAAGTTTTCTGTATTTTTTTTCAGATGAACTTATTCTACCTTAGGCATTATTTTAAAATCCCTTGTTGCAAAATAGATGCATAATATATTGCTCCTGGGTCTTGATACAAAGATGCTGATTTCAGTCCACCATTAATTATATCTGTTGGCCTGACAAAATACATTATGTTAGCTTACAAAACTTGTTCAACTTTAATTGCCATTTAATTAAATGTTGGGGAAGGGAATCATTTTTCATAAAACCAAGCCCACTAAAAGCAGTTGCTCTGATTGCCTTTTTACATGACAAGAACAAACCCTTTTTGTAAAAGCAATTAAACCTTCCCTTTGATGTTTACAAAGCAAACATTGCAGAACAGACTGAAAAAGAAATTGGCTAAAGCTCAGTAAAATGCAAAAGTGAACACAGGCTATCATGGTTCTCCATGCTAAGTAAAATGCAGGAGGCAAAGAATCAGAAGGAACTGTGAAAGGTAAAACTGTTTTTCTACCTGTTTTCTCCCGATCTCCAGTAGTTGAAAGCTGATATCTAAAATACCGCTGTAGACTCTTCATTTTATGTATAAAACAGACAACAATTTTGTATTTTTGGTCCCCAGCCCTGTTAATAATGAAATGCACTTTATGGGCACACTGAGTGTGACACTCAGTCTGAACTGAACTGAAATTCACACTGATGATATTGTCAGCAACATCAGTGAGGATGGAAAAAAGCCAGGTCCTCAGCAGCCTTTCAGGAGCGGAGGAAAAGCCACTGCAAATAAGCATTGCAGGAGGATTACTGTATATTACTGAATCTTGTTGGAAGACCAGTCAGTTTAATTAACAAACTCAATATCACTCCCTTGGTTCTGGGCGCACAGGTTGAAAAACACACAGACACTATTAGTTACTCTCAAAAAATTATACAGATAAAAACATATATTGAGGCCTATGCTTAACCAATAGGAGTGAATAAAGAGGGAAAGCAAATACAGCAAAGAGAAGACCATGGCTTTTTGAGGACTGTTCAGTGTGAAGAAGAAAAGAAAAAGAATAATGCTCTGTGTTATTTCTTCTTATGTCTGCCTGCTACAGATACATTCCTATAGGGATGCATACTTACGAACCCCAAAGCTGGATATCCAAACAGCACGTCAGGGCAGGAGTGCTCAGCACTGTATGAAGAACCCATTTGTGAGGCTGGGTAAAGATTCAGGTGAGGTTTTTAGCCAAAGTTTTACTGTGCTGTCACAGCTCAATTCCCATCAGTCCCAAACCAAATATTTTACATCTAACATTGGAACATCTACACAACCTTTTTTAGCCATTCTTTTAATAACAGCATAATCACGGGCTTTTCCACCGCACTATGCATTTGTTGCACAAGTTCTGATGATGAAAAACGCTGGTGACTGCAACTGCAGCAACGAAAAGAGGAAGACTCCTTGAGCTGGAGGTTCGGAATGCCTGACGACGTGCCTAGCACTCAGCTGGATCATGTTGCATACACTGCAGCTACATCATAGAGTGCAGCAGCTGGGGAGCGTGAGCTCGACGCCGCCAGCAAAGTCACTTGCAATTGCAGGTGCCAACCAGTTTGCTGGACTCTTGAATTCAGCCTTGAATACGTCTTTGAAAGTAATAACATGGTTCCCATTGGTAGTCAGGGCAGGGGAACCATCACTGATCTAGACCACTCAGTATTTACAGTTTGCCTTTTCTTTTTTAGTTGCCAGGGAAAATATTTCCCAATATAAAGGCCTGTTTAGTACCATTTGGCCTCTCAATCCGTGTACCAAGTGTATACAGCCATCAGCAGCAGAGAGTCTTTAAACACTACCAAGAATTTGGGCTTGCATCTGCACAAGCTATCAGGAGAAAACAACTGTAATGGCTCAGTCCTAATGATGGTAAGTGATAGCCTAAGTGGTGATTTTACACTGGAAGCAAAGATAATACTTAATCAAGAAAGATGTTGAGCGAACGAAACAGCTTAATTTGTTTGGAAAAAAATAAGATTAGATGGAAAAAAAGAAAAAAGATTTACAGCTGGAAGGACAAAACAGAACATGTCATTTGCGATTTTTGGTTTTATGCTTCTGTTATTGAATTAATAACAGCAAAATCTAGAAAAGAGAAAAACAACTCCGACATACATTTGCTCAGATAATGCCCTGTGTGTGTCAGAACTGCATTTCCACTTAGTTATTGATGACTAAAAAACCAGAACAAATGCACTATGCTGTTTGCTCATTGTGGGATTCAGTTTCCTGCCTAGTAAACCGTTCTTTGTTCACAGTTGTAATACATTATATGCAGCTGTATTAAAATGCAAGGTCCAGGCCAACGATGCAAACTAGACTGCTGTGGATATCTAATCTCTCTGGCCATTTTTAATGCTCTTCTATGTTTTTTATAAATATATTGGAAATTATTTGTACTGTTTTACTGATCAAATATGTTAATTAGCATGTGGCTCAAGAAAACATAAACCCCTCTAGAAACATGTTACAATTTAACATAATGAATCCCTGTTTACGGTTACTTTTTCAGATCTGTCAGCCAGATATTATTTAACCTTATGCAACACTGACTAAACGTGAGTTTAAAATTTGAGTTAGGGTACTCACGCATGCAAAAAAAAATGCATGCACTGCATTTGAGAGTGAAATCTCTGTTCAGTTTCTCCTTTGTGCTTCCAATTTCTGCTAAGTAATTCCTACAAATTCACAGCTCCCTAATACTTTTATGCTTTTCCTGATGTTGTCAAAACTCAATACCAGCTGCTAACATAAGACCAATGGGCCAGACCCAGACCCTGCTTTTCCCCAGCCAACTCAGCACATATTCATAAAAGACACAGCAGATTCTTCTGCTCCAGAGGCCTGTGGTCAACTGTTTGCTCCAAGAAAGCTCACTTCTATTGCACAAGCAAGAAGCTGGCATGAGGTTCAAGATTTATATCCTTCTGCAGCCCTGTACTGACACTGATACTACTTACACAGAATTTTCTCAAGATTAGAGAATAACTTTATGAGTAAATTGTGGATCCAGTCAATGCAGATGAACTCGAACCTTTGCACTGCTTTTTTTTTTAAACTAGTTCTTAAAGCATGAGGATTTTGAACTCTCATATCACAATATATTTATATCATAAAATAAGAAAAAGAAAAAAAGCTTACACATCACTACAGGGTATAACTATTTACATAATTCCCATTGTTAATTCAATTGTATTTTCTTTGAAAAAGATTAGCAAAGATTGTATCAATACTTTATCAAAGAGACATAGGAGATCAATTTTAAAATTGAAATTGGCATTTTATTACAGCATACCATAGCGTTTTACATTAAAAGCAGTTTCAAAATATTTTTGGCTTTTTTATGCTAGGCATTCACCAAGTTTTCAACTAAATTGTCCTAACTGCTATTTAAATGAAAGTCAACTTTTTCCTACCTACTATTAAAGCAAGCATATGCAGCAAGCCACTTTATTCATATAATTCATCCATTCAGCTGTAACAGATGATTATTTAACTAACACTTTTCCTTTGGTACTTTTTTGTTTGTTTGTTTCAGTTCCTCTCTCTTTCCTTCCCCTTTTTAACTTGTTCTCTTCAATTTTGTGTCCACTAAAAGTTTCTTGCAAGAAATGTCAAATTTACTGTGTTATGCATTTGAGGGGATAATTCAGAGGCTTTGCCCTGTGTATTTATGTTTAATATGATCTCACAAAGAACTCTCTTAACTTGGACAAAGAACTCTCAGATTTAGAACTTCTCATTTGTTTAGCTGAATATTTCTGTGGTTTATAAGGCTGGAGAGAAAGAGTGAAATAAAAGGACGTGAATTTACTTAAGGACAATATGCTGTTATTGTAAAGGAATCCAAAACAGGTAGGGAAAAAAATCCAAGAAATTTCCTTCAAGTAATCTACTTTGTGATAGTTACCAAACCGGGGACTTTTAGAGCTAATATGAAAAGACTAGTCTCTGCTGATCCTTAGAAATTTGGGTTATAGCTCCAACCATGCAGTCAGTCTGCTACTGCCTGCACACCAAAACCACCTGGGGGTTCATGTTTCTGTTGGTTCAAATGCTTATCTCTGCTTGCCACATGCAGAAGGGCACCAACATACCTGAACAGCAACGTCTTCCTCTGAGATTCCCAAGTAGAAATGCAGTTGATTGCAGGTGAGGGTCAGAAGTTCATTACTGTGCTTTTTCCCATCCTCAGAACTGAAAAGTTCGTCTTACAAAAAACAGAACAGAAAAATAAAATAAAATAAAATAAAATAAAATAAAATAAAATAAAATAAAATAAAATAAAATAAAATAAAATAAAATAAAATAAAATAAAATAAAGCTCCAGCATTCAAGCTAGTCTTATTCTGTGCATGCTTGAAAGGGTTCTTCAATGTATCAGGTGCCAAGGAGCAGAGTAATAAATGTTTTTGATCTTTCAGTGGTTTGAAATAATAATGCTTATGCTAAATCTCCCCCCACTACACCTTTTTCCTTCCACATGCTACCTAATAAACCTCCCCTCTTCAATTTCTTTTTTTTTTTTTTAATTACCCATTTAGTTTAGGAAGAAGATGTTTTATTAAATACAACTTTTCTTCCACAATAGAGAAGGCCTGCAGAAGTGGATCCTAGTTAGAAGTAACTACTTAAAAATACTAGAAGTATAACTAGAAGCTGCTTTGGTCTCATAGTTAAATTGCTTTGTATTAGCCAGATTTTAATGGTCATACTAGTGTGCGCCTGCAACTATGAACAGTTTACCCCAAAACATACAAACATATATAACCTAAAGACTGGCTACCTCTGAGAGGAATGCACTAAAATTCTGGCACTGGATTGGGAATTCTTCACCATGGTCACATTTAAAAATATATATATATCCCCCACCGTCCAAAATGCCACCCAGAAAAAACAGAGGGCCAAGTGCTGAATTGTTAGTGTGTGTTAACTGCTTGCTGAGTCAATTTGGCTCAGTGGGAAAATGCTCAAAATTCAGATGTGCTTTAGATTCCAGTTAAAGTGGTATTCCAAAATGTGCTTATAGGAACCATGGCAACTACCAGAAAGTTGTTTACTGGCTCATGCATGTTGTCTAAAGGCTCTAATTTTAATAGCTATGAGGGAGCAAAGTCTGGACACTGGAATGGCCCAGTCCATCGTTGAATCTTTTGAGTTGCTTTTTGCTGATCTCAGACTCGGGAGCAAAGTCTGGACACTGGACTGGCCGAGTCCATCGTTGAATATTTTGAGTTGCTTTTTGCTGATCTCAGATTTGTGAGCAGCAAAATTTGGCCATGGTTTTAGATTTAACAGTCTCTTCTGCTGTACGCTGCAGGGGATTTCTATACCATCAGTTCCTTTCAAGGATTCTGTTCCCCTTATCTTCCATAGCACATGTGCTCCATCACTTCCAGGACATCTTTCAAAGCCCAGCTGTGGATCGTGCCGGATGATCCCAGGTCTTGTGACGAGGAAAACAGGCACTGCCCACAACGGAGCAGACCAAAGGCACACGAACATAATCAGTGATCAGACAGAAAGCATTTAGTCAGGACTAGTTTAAACATGGATTTGGGAACTGGTTCATGTGACATGGATAGGCCAGAATAGAGATAAGATAAATTCCATCTTAAAAAAAAAAAAAAGAAGAAAAAAAAAAGAAAAGAAATTCCACCAAATCATCTCCTGGACCTAAGAAAGTAACTAAAGGTCAAAACAACTCTTTACTTGTACTACAGGGAACTAAAGCAAGCACATTTAAAACAAAACCAGCAAGCATTGTCTTGTCTGACTGCAACAGCTGTAAGCATGACTGAATCCTCCTGCTATGCAGATTCATGCAAAGAATTTCAGCACTATTTATAAATATAAAACCACTGAAATTCCCGATGTTACAACTCACATGTTCACAAGAAGAACATTTAATTTATTTTTGTGTCCTCTCACACATATGGTCCAACTGCTTGCTCTCGATGAAACTTACTTGCATAACTATTAAAAGTAACTGAGCTGAGATGGAGTTCCAGAAGAGGAACTGAAATGTTTGATGAAGAGTCATATATAATGAAAAGACTGGATTTTTTTTTTACTGCTTTAAATCTCCCTTAGAAAAGCCCCAGACTGCCAGATGTGTGCATCTGCAAGTCCTCCATTTTCCATTCCTCACTCTGTTGCCGCAGCTCTATGGAACAACCACCTGGTCCCAATATCAGAGCCACAATCAGAGACCAAAATGAAAAAAAGAGAAAAAGAGAGAGAAAGAGAGAGAAAATACTGTTTGCAGTTCTCTGAACAGCTGTTTTTTCCTTCTTCCACCAAAAATATCATCATAGAATTTCCCCTAGAAATACCATCATGGTTTTGCTATAAAGCAAAATAACTTGTGAAAAAATATTTTCCAGGTTTTACACATAGAATTTGATATGTTGGTTTAGGACAAGCACTACAGCATTTTAGCTGATATATTATGGGAAAGTTTCCCTTGTGCAAAAAATTGGTGACTAAGATGTATCATTCAGAACTCTTAAAATGGCCATATTTTGAGAACAGTGCCTAGTACTTTTCAGATTTTTGTTCAGAAGCTGCATGAAAAAACATTCAATTTTCAATATAGCTTTTCTGCTTTCATAGACACCAATTTAAATTGCTCCTCTTGTATAAAATTGACTTAGATGCTAGGATTGGAAAACTGTCCCTAAGTGATGATGTACATACCCACGAGAGACAAGATAATTGCATCAAAGAGATGGTAAATAGCTGGGTTTGTGGTGGAAAATGTTTAGAGTAGCATTTCTGCTACCCTCCCTCAAAACGTTTATGGTGAGTTTGTATGGCATGGGAAAGTCAGCAAAGAGCAAAATTATTTAAGTCAAGGAAAATGGTTCGGGAAAAGAAGACATGAACAGCATTAAAAGATTATAAAATTAAATAGCTGCTAATGTCTGAAAATAGGCTGTTTTGCTTGTAATTCAAATAAGAAATCTTCATGTCATCTGCCTTTTCTCAAACTTTCAGCAGTGCGGTTTCTCAGAGGTATCTGACCAGCAACTCACTAAGTTTCTGGTGTTTTGTTGGTTAATACTATCTAAAATGATGAAAGAACATTTTAACATGTAATCTTACCCGCTAAATAAAGTGAAATGTAAGATTTTTACTTGTTGGTTCCTCCCACAGTGGTAGAGGTGAGAAGAGTAATTTTTTTTCTACTCTGCTGCAGGAAACTACTTAAATCTCGCTTGTGGTAAAGCTCGCTGCTGTGTTCCGAAAGATAAGCTTTGGGAAGGGTTTACTGAAAAATGTGTTTATATAGAAGAGGTAACTAGTTTCTGCATTGTAGAATAAATGAACTGGATAAACTTGTGTCATCATCCATACAAACCTCCATACACCAAATGTTTCTTTCTTTTTCCTTTACCAGACACTTCTCAACTTCATAATTCTTACACTCATTTACTTCTTGATTAATAAGTTGTAATATTGCCTTGTATGCGATGTATTTAAATTCAGATTAATAAGTCTTTCTGCACTGCCAAATAATTATCTGATTTTCTGAACAAAGAAATAAAAGATTTGAGTGCACAACATGCTATTCGTAAAATCATTGTGTCTTTATTTCAATTTGCTGCTATGATTACAAGTAATCTTGTCCTTCTGATTTGCTATAATGGTCTCCTCCTCTTAGAGGTTGAACTAATGGGCCTACATGTATGCAGATTCAACCCAATCTCTGTAAGTGCTGATAAAATATTTTCTCTTCTTCAAGAACATCTCACAAACCGTAATCTGAGCAACTTTATAATAAATAGATGCTATTTGGCTCTAAAAATTTTCATATACTATTTAGCTTGGAAATCTGGAAAAGAGATTGGTAGACATTTAGGTTTCGAATTACAGCAGATAAATACCTTTAATCTTAATCATATCCTAACTGCATTTAATTTTCCTTCCTTGTTCCTTTTCTGTTTATATGGCTAAAGGACCTCCTGAAATGTATTTTTAATGTTCTTGGCAAAGCCTGACTGAACAAGGTTTCTGTTGATTATTACTGTACCCACGTGCTTTTTCATGTTCAATATAGGTTTTTATTTAATCAGGCATTTTCCATTCATTCCTTGCTCTCTATTTATTCTAATATCCGTTCTAGAAGCGGTTACTATCCATTTAGGCACAGGTCCCTAGAGGAAGTTTCCCCTTGCTTGAGATAGATGGAAATTCCTGAGAGTTTTATAGCATTCTAATTAAGCATATTTCAGGGTTGTCTACATGCAAGCCTCTCAATTCTCCTGCCCAAGTTACTTCACTGACCAGATCCCATCATCCTTTATACAGGGAAATTATTTGGCTTCCTTCTCTTGAAACTGAAGGCCTCCTGCACAAATCTGCTTTTGCTTATCCTTTCCGTAACTTAGAGCGTATCGTATGCCATCATTCAAGTCACGGATATTTTCTATGGCCAACTTTTCTAAAGAGTTTTTATAGGCTTTTTTACTACACACTCAAAGCAAATTAAATAACGTCACTTCTAGGTGACACCCACAGAGAATATGAAAAAAATGTGTTAGCCATCAAATCTTGGAACATCTAACATTCACCACTGTACGTTACATTTGCTTTGTAAGTAACATTTGCTTCTCTTATATTTGAGAAGCTAAAAATTTCATAGCCATACAATTCCCCATAGTATTCTCTAGAAATGTGAAAAAATCCATGTAGATTCCAGAGTCCAACAATATATTACTTTGCCATTCTTGTCTAGATTACCTCTTGCCCCGAACCTCTTCCACTTAAGCCATGCCAACCATTTATTTTCTTTTTGTATTTGATCATGCTCTGAGCATGTAGCCTTATCCAGCTGCCTTTAAGCACCAGCTGAAGGTGTTGGGAGGTTTCCTGAACACCTCATGCTTCTCATTACCTACATCCCCTCCTTGCTCCACCACATTCGTGCTGTCCCCGCGCTGTCTAGTTTCACATCCTCCAGCAGCACACGTTCCCGGCTGTGTTGCCAGGCTGCAGTAGCAATGAGTAAATATTTTCACAGACAACACCCAGTCTCTCCGATGTGGCGCATTTCCCGCAGAAGCTACGAGGATCCTGCTTGACATCTCGCCATTCCCAGCGCTCTTTCTATCCAGGGATGTTCCTTCATCTTCTATTGTATCCTTATTTATCTGATCTTCTCCTTCTGTAAACAAAAACTAAGTCTGGGAATCATACAAGTATCTTCCTAAAATCTTCCCTTGTTCCCTAATTTAAAATTCTTAACAAATCTCATTACCATTCCAGAGATTTCTCTAGGTAATGGGAGAATACGATCTGAAGTAGGTCACCCACTAGGTGGTTATGCTTTTGACACATCCTGCTCTAGCAAAGGTCATAGTCAATGAAAACAAACAAACAAGCAAAAACAGCCCAGAAAGGCAAGATTCCTGCTCCACACAAATACCAAGATTACTGGCAGGAAAAACAAACAAATGAAGAAAAACACCAACTGGTGGTGGTGGCAAGTCTACGTGGCTCTGGGTTCTGCTGCAATTTTCAGACTGGCTCCTGTGCTGTATTTTTTAGGTATTTTGCCCGTCTTATTTCATGTGTACTTTTAAACAGTTTGCAATGTCATGGACATGCTTCCTGCACTATGCTCAGCTCATTAGTGCTTGTAGTGCCTCCTTTGCACTGCAGTAAATTCCTCTTCTTTGGCACTCATATGGTACAGCATTTGCAGACTGTTATCATGACCCTCTCTGAGCTATCGTTTTACATTTTCCTCTTAAATCAGTCTTTCCAGACTGTAGACATTTTACTGCCTTGTTCTAGAATTTGTGCAATTTATCAAGTTTTTAAGTGAGTCCTAGACTTATGCAGAATATTCATCCTCTTTTACCAAACAATTTTTCCACCATCATATCTATGATTTACAACATCATTGAATTAAGTTTCACAGTTGCAATACTTTTCATGCTGACAAGTGATTTAACTGTTACTGAATTGCTCCTCGCAGCCTTAGTCATACCTTGTTTCTCATGTGCAGTTCATCTTCCTGTACATCTGTGGAGGAGATAAATGGATGCCTTGAAATATGAGTGGCATCACAAATCTTAACAACAAAAGAACATACAACGTCTTCAGCATAGTGTGTTTTGTGAATGTAGTAGACCCAATACTTTAAAAAAACAAACAACGAAAAACAACAAAAAATCTCAATATAACTGAAAAAAAAAGTTGTGCAGGTAACTTTTTATCTGCAGGAACTGCAGTTTATTGCTTTACAACCATCCGAAGTTTCTAAATTTGCCCATCAAAACTCAGGTCTAGTAAAGATGTGCATTCAGAAGCACCAAGTTTTGCCCCTAAAAGTATTCTTGTCATAAAATCGTGAATAATTTTCATTGTGAAGGTTCACACACAAATACTGGGTATGTGAATGCAAGTACATCACCACTGTTGTGAGAAAATTACCTTCAGCAATACTTGACAAGGACCATTAGGCTTAAACTAGTGGGCCTGTTGCTCTTACATTACCGACCAGTTGTAGTGTTGATTTACAGGGATATCATTCCAAGTTTCTTGGCCTCCAAAAGCAGACTACAGAGGGCAATTAATTTTCCCTTCCAGGGACACTGGAAGAGAGAGCAAGAGAGCATTAGAAAGGGTCTCTTTGTCCTTTTCTCACACAGCATTGCATGTTAAGAATTTCCTTGCAGTTTTATTACAGGGCACCCAGACCTGGAAAGGCAGATCCTGACATATCCACCATGAAGCGTGTTTTCATCAGCTGTGAAAATATAAAATGTAGCATTGCTAATTTATTTCCCCCAAACAAGTCCAATCTTTCCCTCCTGTATATGCAAAGAGACTTGGCATGTGCCTCCACGTGAATGTGATGGAAGGGAATCTAAACCTTTTGAGAACTCATAGGATCTTTATTTCTCCCTCTCTATTTTTTTTCTCTCCTTATTAACAAAGAAGCAGCCTTTTGCCTCAATTGCAAAAATGGCTTAGTAATGTGACAACCTAAGTCATGGTTTGTGTAATAAAAATGAGCTGGGGAGAGGAAGTGAAGAGCTTTTGATGAGAAAGAAAGAAAAATAAAAGGGAGAAATGAATGCAAAGGGAAAGAAATACAGAGAGAGGGGGAAAAAGGGAGATACAAGATTGTCCCAGCTAGAGTACATGTGTGTACAAATAACTGCACTAAATACCAGATTTCTAGCACTACTGTCTGTTTGACTTTTATTATAAGAGCACACAGCTCCCTCTTGAAATTACTTCAAGCAGTTCCAAGGAAACTGACAGCTCACAGAAATCCTAAAGCAATTTGGAGAAGTTTCAAGGTCTTTTTTTTTTTTGTATTTGCCTGCCATTTTGAAAAAAAATCAACAAAAGGAGAGTGAAATCTGGCTCAGTTCCTCTGCTTGTATGCTCCAGAGCTCTGCAACCATTTTTTCTTCATCCATTCTAAGATCTAGGCCAGGTTTCATGAAATAATTATAGGTAACGTTTTTACAAAGGAAAAAAAATCAGAAAATGCCAAAGCATTATTATAAGAGAATGGAAAAAAAAAAACAATTTTTGGCTAATAGTTTTTTAGCTAGTAGTCCCAGTAGGCTCCCCAGTACTTCTTAAAAGGATGCCAGAGAGGGATCGGATTCATTTTGACACACCAGATGAAGAAAATTATTATATGCAGGGAGAGGGGGAAAAAAGGGGAGAGACCAACTGTGTAGCGAAATCCCTTCTACTCAGAAAATAAATAAATAAATAAATAAATAATAAAAACCTCTGAGATTGGAAACAGAATTCAGAGCCTTGTAACTTTAGGTTGCTGTTTGAGTCCCTAATAGTTTTTATGGATATAAAAAGATTTCTATTTGCTGGTGATGGTGTTATTATTCCATCTATTAAAGTCACGTAACAACACCCATTCTAAAAATCCTATTTTAAAGCTCTGCTATCTTTTGAACCAAAAATTTTCTGTATGTCTGCTGTGCTAAATTAATTTAGCTGAAATGAAAAATGGCAACCAGTATAGTTTGATAATTTCTGAACATAAAAACGGAATACATTGTTTTACTCAAATTTCCAAAATTCTGACACTTCCTTCTTTCTTTTAACACCCACATTCCTTTGTGTTACATGATGGGAGCGGTTGTTGCATCAGGAGCATGCCGTATCCCAACCCTCTGAGCGCTGCTGAAATTGTAAGAGTAATAACTGCATCTCCCATACACCCAGAGATTCTTTGCAGCTATGATTATCAAATATTCCACCTCCACAGGACATGCCTGGGCACAGGGCTAAGCACAATTTCCCTTCAAATTGCCAAATTCTGGATAGCCACAGATGAAACCTGGAGAAATAAAGAAGCTATCACAGTAAGTTAAGCAGAGATCAAGATCTGACCCATACATAACTAGACTGTGAAAATGAACCTGGTCAAGACCTGGCAAGGGGAGGAGCAAAGGAAAGCAAACCAAACCAAAAACAAAGTGAAAACGAATGAAAAACACAACCAGCTTTATGTTGCAAGAAATAAATAAAAATGTCAGCCATGTCCACATTCATATAATGTCACTTCAAACATGCCCCCTGTGCTGCCCAGCAGCACTGTCAAGCTGGGTGCACAGTGAGTGCGCTCCAGAAATAGAGCCTCGTGGTGGGTCAGTGCTCTCCTCTCTTCCCCTCTAGCGATGGTGGGTACGGAAGCCTCAGTCCGATGCAGATAACGATCACTGGCAGCTGAAGCACAGACTATGATTACAGCACAGTGATAGACAGTTCTACGAGGGATACTTCTGGTGGATTTTTCTTTTTTTTTTTTCCTTAGAAAATTGCATAGAACTTAAACCAAATCTTTCACATGTGATGAATTTTTGGGTGTCTGACCTGACTCTCCACTACAGAAAATTCAGTGGTTCATAGCTGCAATTAAGTTAGAGAGAGATGAACTTTGAAGTCCAGTTTACTCCTACACACTGTGAAGAAAATCCTTCCTGCGAGTTTCAATTCTGTGCTAACAGATTTGGAACTGCAGTGTCTCAAACTAGGCACCCAAGTGAGTCACTGACCATAAGCCCCATTTGTCCCTCCTGGAAGTAATGTGATTTTTCTCAGGGAGTTTTGTGAAGACAAATTACTGCTTGTGAAGCATACAGACACTGTAGTGATGAATCATAGAAAAGCACGAGGATTTCTTGGTCATCAGACAGTGGCCCCAAACGCCAAACATAGAATAATGAGGCAGAAACAAAACCCTGAAATGATGCTTAGTAAGTGAGCACTGTCTGTGTCACGAACTGAGAGAGTCTGGGGTCGCAGGAAGGTGGGGAAAGAGGAAGACGATGCTTTGAAGAAAGCACTGTAACCAGATGTATAAAGAAGCCCAAATCAGGGCTGCATAGGCAGACCTACTGGTATTTCATACCTTTGATCGCCCACTACACGAGGGCAGAGCAGTTGTGTTATGTATTGGTAACAACCTGCTCAAGATATAAATTGGTGAAGATTCCCATGATTCAGGCATACCTAGGCTTTCAGATAAAATCTTGCAAGACAGTTTAGAAGTTTTAAAGGAATTCCCTAGGCTAGCCCAGAGGAATATTCTGCCCTTGAGTGAGAAAGGCATGATAATGAAAATCGTAAAGGTCATAATAATAATGGCAAATAAAAGGTCAGAGAGGAAATACTGACACCGTGTAGTCTTTCAAATGCTAAAAATCAATAAACTATTAATCTAGTCTGCCTAAAGAACTCTAAGGAACTCATCTAGGCCGTTTCTCATGCATTTTTCAAGTGAGGCTTCCCCTTCCAAGCTGCCAACTGAGCGATATTTGCAGGAAGCTTAATTAACATAGCAGCCTTTTTCTATTTCAGTTTACTTTTCTATTAAGCTTTCTCTGCATGTTGTCAACATTTTATTTTTTTATTTCCCGATCACTCTGTGCCAAGCACCATGAATTTTGACTTTCTAAGGGACAGAAAGAATTCACATGATTTTCTTGTTATCTGTAGATCAGCACAAAACATAAGATCTCATGATGCTGTTTGGCATTGGTACCAGATATACTGTATAATTTGCATCTCAACTGTGAAACTACCCAGGAAAATTCAAAATAGACCAATTTCATTTTCTTCACCCACTAACTTTACAAGGCAATATCTAGTCAAAGTTCATAATGTGATATTTGTAATGGGCAACAATTGCTATTAATTTAGCAATACATCATGATTTGACTCTAATTGCAGACCTGTATTTAAGGATAGTTGTCACTGAAATTTAGCAATCAGTTGAAACTATACTGTTTTGAGGAATGTTCATTCCAGATGAATATATGGGGAATTCAAGGAAGAACACAGCAACACATTTAGAAGCATAGCTAAAGCAAGGTAGTTACAGAACTGTCTATGCAACAGTTTATAGTTAACTAAAGACAAATTCTCAATCAGATAGGAAGAAAAAAAAAAGAAAAAGAAAGAAAAAAGCCCTTCTCTGTTAGTTACAGGTTGCAGAGAATAGAACTACCTCCCTTGTTAGTCCTGAAATCCTATTACCAGTTAACCAATAGTTCCTTGTTGGGGGAGTGTGTGTGGCTACAACCGCACAGCATAAACCTGCTCTTCCCAGTCATGCCCTCAGCTCTTTCTCCTGCCATCTTTGTTTCCAACGCCACTGCTTCTTTAACACATTACTATAATTACTGTTTATTTCAGGCTATTCTCATTTGTTTTGAAAAAAAAGATATATGTACACATAAAAAAAGGATAAAGGATAATAGGAAATAACTGATATTTTCTGCAAGTGATCAAGATTCTAGCTGGTCATTTTCTTGAGGAGTATTGCACAGAAAGGTTTGTTTTGCCCCTAGAAACATACATACACAGTTTGGTACCTGAGGTTCCTTTACCTCCTTATCCTACACTTTCCTAGGCTGCTTCTGCCTCCTGATGTAGACTTGCACATCTTTTTTTGGTTGGCAGCAGAAACCAGCAGTACTGAAGGACGTGGTGTCTATTTAGTATCCTCCTCAGAACCAAACCCATAGTGATGTATCTCTAACGTAGCTCTTGCAATTGCTTTGTGCCCAGATCCTAGCCAAGATCCTAGATTTTTCCCTAGAAAAATAGAATCTTTAATGGCAATTTGAAGGCAAATTCCTTTGAAGAGAATGGGTATAATACAAGAAATAAGCAGGGGGAGAAAATTCAATGCAGAAAACAAATAGCAGATGTGCCTTTCACATACAGTTGGAGCATATAGGAGACAAGGTTTGGCACAAAAGAATACAACTGGTATATTTGTGATTTCAAAAGCTGCTGGTTGGCAAAACAGAGTGCAGGTATTAATTAGGACATCTTTGTCTTGACATATCTGCAGTTCAATGCCAGGTCTATACCAAATAACTAGCTGCTGTTGAAATTACTCTTCTAGTTTGCAGAGGTGTTTGGTTTGTCTTTTTTTGCCTAAAAGTGAACACACAACAGTTAATAAAAATGTGAAAGTGTGCTAGAAGAGGGATTCTCTGTCTTTAGAGCTCTTATTCTATGTCACAATCTCTCGAAACTTTTCATTATAAAATTTAGCTGAGTATTTTGTAATTAATCTAAAGCCCAGAACGCTCCTGTGGGCTGCAGTAGGCGAGAGGCGCAATTGCAAGCAGGAAAGCAAAACCAAAGGCAACCCAGCGAGCTGAGACTTGCTCATTTCTTACCGGTTGGTTACAGTGACCCCATAAGAATAGAATTAATAACCGAGCAGTTATTAATTCAGCTGCCTCTGCCTGCTGCGCCGCTGACTGTACCTCCTACTTTGCTGCATTCCACTCATGTCACAGGAATGTTGGCTGGACGGGCAGACTGCACATAAGGGCAGCGCTGGCCCGCTGGGCTCCAGGCTTGCATAACTTGGTTTTTCAGAAATGAGGGAGATGGTGAAGCAATTTTAATAAAGCTATCCAGTGTTTCTAAGTTAGAAAGCCTGGGAAATCCCTGCCGTTCCGTTTACATCAAGTAACTCCCACTAGTTTGAAGACAGTTAAGGGCTATTGCATAAATACTTGCACTGAAATTCACCCGGAGTAGGGAGCTAGGACAAGCTACTCCTGTTCCTCCTAAGCACCGTATACCTACGGTAAACACACAGAAATCACATATTTGGGCAGAATAATTATGCCAGTGTAGCAACAAACTGAATAGCAGTATTAGCAAGCTAATGCCTATGTTTTATTAAAAGCTATTTTAACATTTGATTTTTTGATAAACCTGACTCTTCTTAGCTCTAATTTTTAAATCTTCAGGTGTCAAGGGTATGGCATCATTCAGTTACACTCAGTTACACTCAGACTCTATGGACAATTTACAGGCAGCATTTTTTCCAACCTACCCAGAAGATTTTTCCCTTCTGGTTCATATCAAGTGGCTACTGCAGACCTGGTTTTTCATAAACAAGAAATTCTGTCTCTTCTGTTAAGTAGCACACACATTTATATGCTCTCTCTGTCACATAGACACAACTTTCCATTATAGTTGTGCTAAATAAAGTTATACATAAATAACAGGAGATATAATCCTGATTTCTTCTGATGACTTCAATTAAAAATCTCTAGATAACGTTTCCAGAAATTCAGTGACAACACCTAGAACCATATGGTCTAAACAAAAATAATATGAAAATAAATAGGCAACATGAAACCTCTCATATTTTTCAAAGACGATTATTACGGCAATATTTGAAGTCCTCTGAAATCTTACAATGCATGATTGCTGAATTGTGATTACAAATGCTTTTTTTTAAAGTGCAGTCTCTATATAACAGAATTTGGGGGATTATTTATGAAGTTATTCTGCACTGATTTTCAGAATAGTTCTGTAATCTTCCTTGGTGCGCATCTTCAGGTTATTGTCAAAATAAATATTTACTGATTTGTTAAAATGCCGTCTTGCTTGGACGGCATGTGCCCGAATAACACAGGCACAGTATAGACACCGCTGATTCAGCGGGAGCATCTCTACCCTTGGACAGACAGACCCACCAACAGTCACTCAGCCTCACATCCTGAGAGCTTATTCCGAAGATAATCGGGCACGCTTGGAAATGCAAAGGCAGTTAACTGACTCAGAGAAAATGATGAGACTTCCAAAAATGCACCCCCCCACCCCCACCCCGTTGTAATAAAAACGTCCTTAAAAGAACAAATGAGTCATGTTGCTATAGCAGGACAACGTTTGCATTCTGTAGCTATGCAGTACAACCACAGAAAACTCTGCGACAAGGGGATAAATCATGCTCATGCAGTTCGTGCCTACAGGGAGTATCAGCATCTCAGCCTAGCTCGCCCCTGCTCAGGACTTTCCCTGGTTTCCCTTGCTATGACCCACAGTACACGGCAAATTCCTTTACCGGCACGTGTCTTATATCTGGCCGTGGTGATTTTACCTAGAAAGAAGATAGTGGAGCTAAAGCGATTCCCTTGGTGCTTTCAGAGTTTAATGTGTCTGCTGTTACAAAGGGAACACCTGCCGAAATTGGCACTGGTCGTTTAAAGGGCAGCACTTTCACCTTCTCCCACCAAGTGTTAGTGCCTTAGAGGAAGAAAATAAGATAGTGGCACCTTCCATTGACAGGAGACACCGCTTCCCCTGCAGGACGTGCTGCCGGCGCTATGGTTATGTCTGCTTCCACTGGTAGGCACTGCCTTTCTCTCACACTTGCAAAGGCAGAGTACTGATCCGCTGGGAGACAACCAAACCAGAAGCGGATGCCTAGAAGGAACCAGCTCCAGAAACATGCTCTGCTACAGCTCCGGCGCAAAGCAGGAGCCAGGAAATATTTGGGGGTCTAAGCTCAAGTCACTTGATCCTCAGCAGTCTTTTCCAACTCTTTTGATATCCTGTAAAGCTCTGGTTTTCACCAATAAAATGGCTTTACTTTCTGCTATTACGCATGTTCAAAGAGCCCAAGTGCAAAATTCACAGGAATTGCAAAAGCTATGAAGCATGATTGAATTTCTTGTCTATGATGACAAGATCAGTTAGATGATCCCTAGTTATGGTAGGTGAAATTTAAGATACAGAAAACCATATGTGCAGAATGTCCCTCCAGGTTCGCCTCCCTTACTGACTGCCTTTGCTTTTGAAGATGTTGAACTTCTGCCAGTTTCTGATTGCCAGTTTCTCACTGGCAATTCCAGAAGAGCGCATACACCAAGTCAAGTTTAAAGTACAACTCCAAGCCCAGGAGAAAGGCCAAGTTTCAGAATGATTTTCCTGGTCCAACTTTCCATGCATTGTAAGGTAACTAACATGGATAAGGTCCTGTTATAACTGAGATAAAAATAATATAATTAACTTCTAAACTTTTCTGACTTTGAACAGTCCAGGAGACTCGGAAATCCCAGGGCCTGAACTAATAGGCCAAACACTGGGGCTGCTGTATGTATAAGATATCAATAAAGGCAACATCAGGAAAAAAAAAAAAAAGAAACATGCACTGATGTATCTCTCTCCCTTCTGTTCTGATAATGAATTGAATTGCCCTACTTGATGTCCCATGCTCTCAAAATCTATAAGACATTGCAAGTTAGGAGAGGCCTCTTTTGCCTTTTCACAGTAGTCAGATGTTGACTGCAAAGGGAAAGATTTTGCTGGAATGAGAACTCTCCTTGAATGCATCTCTGATCTTACAGTCTGGGAAGCCGCCTATCCTGCTCTCCTGACAAGGGCTGAACAGTTCCTTGCTATGTCTTCGGGAAGGCAGAATACAGCACAAGAACTTCTGAGGTTCCCCAGCTCCTTTCAAACAACACTAGCAGCTTCAGGCAAGCACACTGGATACCAGCACTAGATAATGGCAACCTGATTATTTCATGACAAATGTATTATGGAAGCAGAAAATGCAATAAAAATTAGCGATACCTAATTTGGCAATTGGTGCATTACTCTCCACGGCTAGTCAGTAGTTCAACTGCGGCAGCATTTTTCATTCTAGAAATATTAGAGTTCCATTTGTCTAAATGTAGCAAGTCCAGCTCAACATTAAGCCAGCAGAAGTGGCAATTTCAGCTGTGTTAACAGGAGCAGCAGTGAGCATTTCAAGTGGTTGCTTTCAGCAAAGGATTCAAGACACATGTGTAATGAGAAATTATTAATGTTCTACTTTCTTTGCCTATAGCAGAACCTACTGGTTTCACACAGCTTTTCTTCCTACCCGTCCTTCTGCAATTGTAGTGCTTTGTTTTCAAAAAGTGCTAGAGTTCAAAAAGTTACCAAAATTTTGGTAACTTGTTAGAAATATGTGTCCCGATAAACAAAGTAAATATAAATGTAGTCTGAAACTACCCAACTTGTAGAGCTCAGGGTTGCTTACTGATGACCTATTTGGGGTACAGAACTACAGATAATCCAGATGATTTTTCATGTGCTGAGCCATGAGAACCCAAAACCAAACTTTGATGAAAGCCCAGATAATTTCTGGACAAATAGAACACAGCAGTGTTCAAGATTCTCTGTAAGTTGTGCTATTTCGGTCTTTTCTTGCCAGAGATTTACCTAGTTAAATTACGGAAGAAGGTGTCACATCCGAATGGTCTGGCTCGAAAAAGATGTGCAAAGTATCTTTAAAGGATATTATGGCATAGTCTGAAATGTGAGCTAGTAACTTGCACAAGGTATTTATAGGAAATGAAAAATCTCCTCTGGCAGATGCAACAATCAGAACATCTGAGATATTGAAAACTCATTTGTTACACATGTAGTTGGATTCTCAGAGCCAGCTGCATTTAGGAAAGCATGACGTTATTCACCTTTGGAAGAAAATTATATGAGAAACTCCCTAAAGTGGAAAGAAAGTTGCACACCTCCCCAGAACTAATCAGGGGAGTTAGCTATGCAAACAGATTACATTAGTTATCGAATATCTTGGATAATTAAGTCTCATGGGCCAGGGTGTAATAACTGGAAAATTCCCACCCTCTTCTCCCCACCTCTGTGTACAAGTTTGAATGGATTCCTCAGTGTGCTACGTCTTATTCCTCTTCATCAACCATACAACCCTACCAAAAACAGGATGCAGAGGTGAATTGATATCTCCCAGCTAAAGTATTAGGCTGTAAAGAAGAAACTGAAGCTAATATCCCAGTGAGCTGGTACTGCAAGTGCCTGAATATTTTTGAGCCCTTAAAGGACTTAAAAGACTAATCAATTTAATTTTGTACTCAAAGGTTGAGAACCATAAGAGAACCTAGACAGAATATTGACCTGGTGGTGTGTAGGCAAATATCACCTACAGCTTTGATCAGTCTACAGACTGATGGCAGATAAGCAAGCAGGTCATATCAGGCTTTTAACTCAGACCATGGGCAAGCTGCAATGCAGCAGAAGGCTGCTAACCATTTCCTGTGGGTCAGAATTAGAGAAACATTGCTTTGAACCAGGAAGGAGCAGGGGTTTGGGAGCTCTGGAAGCACATCCAGTTGTCAGGAGCCAAAGACAGGTGGTAGAAAACAAGGTCATGGAGAAAAGCCTAGAACAAAAACCACAGGCTTGCACGATCAGCCAGATAGGGAAGCAACTGAAGGTGCTGTAGGGTTGCTGTGGCTAACTACAAGGCAGCTGCGTCCACAGCAAGCTGAAAAGACTTGTTCTTCTTGCACCTGCTAATGGGCTCAAGCGAAAGAGAAGGTAGGCCCGGGTTTTGGGACTTTGCCATGATCACATTTATGCTTTAAAACTGTAATTAGGAAGAAACCCTGAAACACTTGGCTTTGTAAAAATATGCCTCGAGAATAAAGACAATCATTGTAATAGAGGAAACACCCTACTCTGACTTGTAGTGCTAGGTGAATAATATGCATTGAGAGTGCATAAAAATATTCCCCCCAAAACAAACAAACTTGCTCTAGAATAAGTTCTGATGAATGAAAACATTAACAGTTGTAAAGTAGATACACTACTAGCAACATTTTCTCCTAAGCACACTTGTAATATTACATTGCTACCCACAGATTTTGGCGGGGGTAGAGTGGAGAATTCAACCTTGGCAGTGGTGCTTACAAGGGAGAAAAGATCAATAGAGCAACAACTATGTGGGACATAGTTTAACTAGCCCCTCCCCCCAAAAATCTTATCTCATTTAATAAATTTTCAAATAAACCGAGGGAAAAAAAAAGTATTAGAATGAGAATTTGTACAGCTCAATATCTATGAAAAATCAAATATATGTTCCTTCTATTTTACTTGATTTGATTAATAATAAATTACTTTAAGAAAATTTACATGGCAAAAATAAACATCTTTGACATGATGGGCTTGTTTCCATTATGCAAATCCATGTTACAATAGCTCTGGTATACCATAGAGCTGTGACTGATATTTGCATTCTACAACTAGTGTATTGCAATTAACATGTTCCTTATCCCTTCCCTACAGTAGGGTCTACAGCATGTCCCCACGATAAACAGACTTTGTGGCTTGCAGTTAATTTAATGTAGGAACTGGTGGTTCTGCATGCAGCAGCTCAGACTTTCCAGCTCTACAGAGCAGCCTGATAAAGGAATGTCCTGCCTGGGGAAGCTCAGTATTTTTTTTTGAACGGCAGCTGCCAGTGAGTCATGAAAAGTGGTTAAGGAGAATCTCTTTCCCAATGTCTTAAACTTCAATGAATCAAAGATACCAAGTAGATAACATCCTTCTTCCTTTTTAAAAAATAACCGCAAAGCCCAAAGAATAATATTAAAAGAAATAATGTAGCTAGAAAACTGTATCTAGGGGTGACAAACCAGACAGACTTGTGATGGACCAGCTGGGGCATGAAAAAAATGCAAAAGAGCTAAAAAGAAGATTTCCCTTTTTATAATACTATTTTTATGTATTATAATGAGCTAAAAGTCCTTGGGGTTTTTTTTCACTTAGAGCGTTCTAGAAAACATAGCTCTGGCAAAACTTCCTTGATCCTGCTAGCTAATATATGAATGATGCTTCAAATGTCTGTCTGATAGAGTCATTTTACTAACACACTGCTAAATACACAGTAGGATCACAAATTTAGGCTGAAGTCAGTCAATAGAGCTGTGCAGGCTGAGACTAGTGCAAAGCTGGTCTGTTGTTAGACTGTAGAAACGGAGCTGCATGCAGCAGTGCAAGGAGTGCCTCCTAACTTAGCGTAAAATGAACTCTATTATTTACTTAAATATGTATAAAAAAGGAAAAGCCATGAGTGAATTAAAAAAAAAAAGAGAGAGAGAGAGATCATAATCTTGTTCCTTATACAATGAGATCATGACAATGGCTGAATACAACCATCTGGTTGTTATAGTAATATATGTCTACACCCACTGCTTTACCAGGAGTTCTCCACAACTATGTGTTTTCCTCTTAATAATAGCATACAAGTAAAATATATATTTATATATATATATATTTCCTTAGAGTGCTGCAGCCTCTAAGACGGATCTGGGCAGCTGCTCAGCAGCATGCAGTAACATG
This sequence comes from Crypturellus undulatus, assembly GCA_013389825.1. NCBI lineage: Eukaryota > Metazoa > Chordata > Aves > Tinamiformes > Tinamidae > Crypturellus > Crypturellus undulatus. The sequence continues at coordinate 734,418 of VWPW01026060.1, forward strand.
GCACAGTAAGGCTGAAGCAATTCAGCTTGAAGCTGTTCAAGGAACTTTCTGAGGAGGCTGAAGGCAATTAGTCAACCTGGAACTTTTCCCAAAGCAGAATGAGCTATAAAGCCCCCTTTCCAGTCCTCTGCTTATTCCACCGTTCTACTGTGACAATTTTGGCTAACTTTCCAACACAGTCTTTAAAAGCCAAATGCTGTAGTGTATTATACTGCCTTGGAAACTGCTCATGCTACTATTTGGACTGTGCAGAAAGAAGGAACTTTGCCTCTCCTTTCACATGAAGCAGGTTAGTTGAAATTTTAGTGAGATATTTGACTTGGAATAGATTTAAAATTAACATTCAAGTATGAAAGATCTAATCACCCATGAAAAGGAGTGGAAAAAATGGCACTATTAAGATGTCAGAGAAGCCAAAGATTACTATACCTACTGATGTCATGAGTGAAAGTTCACTTATTTCTATTCAAATCCTCTTATATTTCATACATTATATACAATAAAAATATGAGTACGCAGGATTTGGCTAATAATCAAGGTGAGGCCTAAAAAGAAAAGAAAGTGAGAACTGAAAACTGAGAGGCAAACAAAACAGAATGATGGGAGATCCAGAGAAAGCCAGTAAGAAGTGAGACAGAGTGCCAGGGAGACAAAGCTGGAGAAGAGAGAAAGGAAAAAGAGAAATGAGACATGTAAGAAGAAAAGTTAGGGGTGGGGGAAAGAAGTGATCAAGAGAAAAAAGTCTAAGTCATGAGGAAAGAAGAAGGGCAGAAGGAAAGAAGGGAAAGAAGATAAAGTATTAGTAAGAGCTCCCCATTTTGGAGAACATTTGTGTGTTCTCATTCACTGTGTAGCTTCTTAAACAGATTACAGCTCCAACATTAAAGCCTGATATTCAGCACTTACAGGCACAACTTGAAGTAGATCTTATTGCATCATATCCAAGAAAAGAATGATCTCTTACTGCAGTATCTTAAAACTGAATTTGGATTTATCCTTATTTTTCCTAGGCATAGCACACTTGGCAATCTGGTGTATTTCTTCTTACCTTGGACAGTTTTGTGTTGCTTGATGTCTGCCAAATAAGCATCATGAATCTGCCTAAAAGTCAATAAGATAAAAAAGTAATCCCATCCTGAATTTACTATACCTGTGCTTTTACAGCCCTGGCAGGATGGTGAGATACTGCAATACCAGTTCTAGTACACTAAGGATACAGCATTTGTTAAATGAAGAAATAGGTACATTATAAGCAGATCCAGTTGTGTTTATATTAATACCTTGAACCAGTCATACTTCAGATCCAAAACAGGACTTTGACTAACAAAGTAGAGAGACTCTTCAAACAGTCTTCAAAGAACATAACCAGCTGCAATACCCAGCAAGGTTCATTCTAGGACAACTGTGTATAAATTTAATCACTTCAGTGGAGATCATCAAGCAACAGAAAGATATGAATTAATGGGTTTAGCTCATTCCTTAAAACTGTGAATATTAGCTACTGTTACTTAACACTGTCAATTTTATCTGAGCTCATATGAAAAAAAAAAATCCCAAACTATTCAAATAACTGAGTATAGCTTGCAGTGTTCCAAATATTTAAGAACTTCTGTTCCACAGACTCACAATAAGACTCAAGCTCCTAAGGAATACTTTTTCGGTACTTGGGTTCCATTAACAGGATGGTGATTTATCCCAGCTCTTTCACCCTGCAGTGTTTCAGGTAAGAGCTGCAGTAGGAAACAACAAGCAAGCCCGAATCTCCTCTAACTCTGCATCTCCTCTCCTCCAACTCTGCATCTCCTCCAACTCTGCACACAGGGCTAGAGTTATTGAAGGCAACATGAAAGACCCAGGTCAATGGTTTTCTAAGGTGGGAGTGGGGGATCCATCTTCACAGTGAACAAGCCAGGCTGGATGCAAGATAAGCATGGGAAAAAGTGGTGTTGAGGAGTGGCGTTCACCACGCCGAACTGGCCCATACATATGAAGTTTGTGCATCTCTACTATCCTGATAAGGATAGGCAGTGAAGAGACGGCCCGTTTCATTATCCAAAGATGCAAAACATTAGATAAAATTTGTTATGCAACACATAAAAAGGCTTTTGCCTCTCCCCCTCCAATCTTGAATTTCATAGAAACAGAAAGTCAGAGATTATTTTATTTCAGAGGGAAAGAGAAAAAAGTTAAAATAAAAGATCTTAGCCTTGAACGGGGTATTTTTTTTTTCAGCATGAGGAATATCTAAGAGACATAAAAGAAACAAGGGTTAAAAAAAGTGAATTATCAGAGATGAAAAAAATCTCTGTAAAACAGGAGCTGAAAGGCTGGCATTCTGCTCAGACAATGTATTTTTTCAAAAGATGATGATAAATCTTAGGTAAAGATCGAGATAAGATTGAATAAACAAAGATAAGAACAGAGACCGGTAAAAGACTGTCACTAAAAAAGCTATCTGGAATTCCGAATATATTTTCCGCTTCCTAAGGCAGCAGCACAGGCAGCCACACCTGGAAGCCCCAGTGCTTTGAGTCCTTTAAAACGCAAAAAGCTGCTTTGAGACCTGGGAACAGGACTAAAACGTGCTAGCCAGAGCCGGTGCTGCCAGCAGGTCCATCCACAGCCCCAGACAAGGCAAGTGATGAACCCAGCCCAGAGTCTCTCCGCTCAGGTGAAAACGAGACCAGGCCAGGGACAAGGCTACAAGGTATGCCAAAGGCATGGGAAACGCGGCACTTCATTTTTTGGGGGCTGTTTTCTAGTTTGAGCCACTGACAGTAGAGAATATTAAGCATTTTTGTTCAAGTAGAGTAAGCCTATTTTGGAGACTCAGTTGGCACCAAATGGCATTTGGGGGAAATCCAATACTTGGGAGTTAAAACAAATAAAAAACAATACATTTTGCAGCTGTGCATTCATGACTTCAGTATTGTATTAGCATCAGCCACCTGCTCTTTTCCAGCTCAGTTAACACTAATGTTTGAGGCAGTCTAAACCTGACTTGTAAAACTTGAAAAAATATATAAGATTTATGATTCACTTTGGCTTTTTTTTTTTTTTCCTTTCTGTTAACAGAAATGTCTTATTGCAACCTGAGGATGATACTTGATCTCTAAGCAAACTTTTAAGACTTGATACTCAAAACCTGAGATTCAGAAAAGTTAAGTTCTATGTTTTGGGTACTCCTATTTCTTTTCTGCTGGCCTAAAAAGAAAGAATGGGTAGTTATTACACAGGCTGTGCTCTCAAGAATGACATCAAATCGTTTCAGGCAGAGTCTTCTGTTCTTGCATCTCAGAAAATTCAGGATCTGGTCAATCCAACTCAAACTAGCAATTCCAAAAATCGAAGGATGCAATAGCAAAACTTAATTTTGCAAATTTGGTGGTAAGATGTTTTCCAAGAGTCATTTATTTTCTGAAGTCACTAAACTATACCAAGGGAAACCTTCATAATGAATGTTTTCTTCTATGCTCCATCTAATAAAATCAAAAGGTTGATCATACTTCAATAAATTACACATCTGGTGCCGGGTTAGAGATGTAAAGAGATTGTAGTCTCTCAGATACTCAGGATGCAAAACAGTTGGAACAAGCCTTTTAGGCCAAAACTGAACTTAAGAGTTAGAGTTCATGGAGAACAATTGTAATTTATTTTTCTTAACAAATAGTCCTCTGCAGTCTAAGATACTCCATGGGAAATACAACCTTTAATACATGTAATTTTGAAATTTTTTCACCATATACAGACTTTGTTCCAAATAACTTCCCCAGCAGGGTTATTTTCTGCATCTTTTCTATATACTCACTTCTTGGTAAACCTGAGGCTGTTCCTGAGGATCTTATATCCTCAGAAATCTCAGGTGTGTCCCTTAAATGTTCTTTTCGGACCTGATTTATAAAAATAAGGACACTGTCTTCCAGGTAGCCTCCAGTAGGGCCTTCAGCAATACAGTGTTTACCACTTGCCTTAGCCCTGTGGATGTGCTGCACTATTTGCAGCCGTGAGATCCATCCAGGAAAATGCTCACAGATGCCAGGAAGCTGCCCGGGTTCGCAAGGTGAGCTCTTGCAGAAATGGCAGCAATAGGTGAAAGGCAGATTCTGCAAAGCAATCTGCAAAAAAGGCCTTGTGGCTAGTTCCGTTCAAATTAAAAACGGGTTATCACAGAATTCTGTCTCTGGCTGCCTTCTGCAGAACTGTGTGCCTTGCTCCCCCTTCTTACCCCTGCGCTTGGTGACTCCGGAGTTGATGGCTCTTGTCCCTTTTCAATTGCAGCTGACAGCCACAAGGCTACGGCTGATTGCAACGCGTTAATCCGGCACACAGAGCAAAGCAAGCTCCTTTTCTTTCTGGGGCCTATGCATCTTTGAGAACCACAAAGGAGAAGATCTTGATCTTTTGGTGTAGTTTGCATTGCAGTCGCCTTCCTAAGGACTTGAAATGGTTAGCACTCTGGCGAACACGTGGCCATGTGTCACAGCAGTCTTGACGGTTCTGCTAGAGAACAGCAGCAATACCAGCACCTTCCTTTCTTTTAAGCAAAACAATAGTTCAGGGAGATGGAGTAATGTTGTAGTAAAACAGAGAAGAGGTGTGTGAATTATGAAATAAAATTGAACTTTTCTCAATAAAGAACAGCAACATTTATCCTCTTTCTAACATTTCGTTATTTTTTCTTTAGCTTGTTTACTGCCACAGAAACAACAGTACTTCAGAGATAACATTCTGATTTGGCAGTGGATATAAATGTCATGAATTTCCAATCCAGACTTTCTCAAAGTTTGGGGATAGTAAATGTTTTCCCCCTTATGTGGGGAAGAAAAAAAAAAAAAAAACCTAAGGAAAATTCTTATCATAGTAAGAGACAAGTTTCTTCCAGATTTAGGGAAGAGTTGTGTTAGTATTATAGGCCTAATTCCTGCTTCCTTCTCGCAACACTGAAACTTGAACACTTACAGAGTGATATGCCTAAGACCTATGCCCATATTTGCTTGCAAATATCCCTAAAATTCCAACTGCGCTTTCTAGCATCTGCAACTTCTGCAGTTGTAAGGTAACACGGTGGGTTTTTTTAGAAAATATTCTTTGTTATCTACAATTCTTCCCTTCCTAGGTCTATCTCCCTTCTTTCCTTAGCATAGAGTATTTTAGACAACTTTCCACACCTTGATGCATTATATAAACTAAAGATTGCTTTACAGTAAATTAAACTAACTTGCTTGAAGTTAGTTTAACTAACTTTTGCTCATATATTTTGATAAAAACTTTTTAGAAACATATGAATATGTAGAATAATGGAATATTCTACATTCTAAAATCAGAATTGCTAGGGCATAGCTGCTTAAAACTCCAGCTGATTCATGAAAAGCAATGGGAAGTTACAACTGTTGATTGACTTCTGCATAGAATCCATTATTTTTTTCCTCTAACTAAAGAGCCATAGCTATTTCATAAGAGAATTCATCTCGCTTGACTCTCTGCAACATCAAAAATGAAAAAAAAAGTGCTGGAGCATCTTATGGCGTGGAATTATTGAACCACAAAAGCACTTACTAGTGCACAGTAGCAAAAAACTTTTGATCAAGACCACTGGCAGATATTGCTCCCGTCAAAGGAAATCCTCTTAGCTGGATTGCTAGCACTTAGCATTGGCATCAACATGCGATCTGGTGACCAGAAGCTCCCATAGCTTTAGTAACTGTTCAAAGTGCCAAGGGAGCAACCAAACGAGCCATGGTTCAGGTGCCTGCAAGCTATAAAAAAGGAGCTCGAGAGATGCTCAGTTGAGGGAATCTTCTTCACTTAAGCCCGGCCCAACAGTGTGTCAGAGAAAGCAGTATGACTGGCTTATGGGTTTGTCCTCCACATATGGTAGAGTGACATCTCATACTGCAGGATACTCAGAGTGGAGTAGATGGCAGAAATGATACTTGTTTAGAGCGTGAGAGATAAAAACTCGTTTTTGTGTTCATCATGTCACATACATATGTGGAGGTTTAAAAAACCCTTAGTATTCGTATATTTCTAAAAAGCTTTTATCAAAATATATGAGCTAAGATAAATCGATCTCCTGTCTGGAGCTCTCCAGTATCTCTGAGGCGTAAGGATGTGACTTGTTTCTTCTGGGATTTAAATCAAAATGCTTTGGAAAATTTTCCTTTCCATTTCCCCCCAGAACAGGCCCATAAAATCTGGAACGAACACCATGTGTTCATGGCAGGGCTCAGAGAACAAGGTAACTCGGAGCTCTCCACTGTTCTCCAGAGGGGATTACCAATACCTATGCCTAATGCGTTAAACAGAGGGCATAAAAAATGCTGAGGTATATCAGCAGCCAGGAAGAGTAATAATAATAATAATAATAATAATATGCAAAATAGCAAATCATTTGGTTTGGATATCTGTACTTGTAATTTTCCTCTTTTGAGCCACATCAAACTAACCTCTCCTAATATCCTACAATGTGAGAACAGAGTCCTACAATACTCCCACAGTGACACCATTTTATGGAACAGAAAAAGGGGCGCACAATCAGAGTCATTTCCTTTGGAACTGCAATGGTTTTATTTTTATTGAGTACATCGTATTCAAGGAGCCGTTGTTTTCCAACAACACAAACTGAAAAAGTGCCTGGCTGGCATCCCAGAGACAAATTGTCCTTGTTGGATACTTGAACTGGGCTAGACAAGCCACTGAATAATTCCATCCCTACCCTGCAGATCACAGACGCGTTCAATAAAAGCCATATAAGAACCTCGAAGAATTGCTGCTTTATATACTCACAGTGGTTGGAGGCAAGGCAGCTGTACAAATTTTAACTGTTGCTGGGGATAACAACCCAGAATGCGGCAGCGGCCTCGGAGGAGGCGGGCAGTCTGTTCTGGGGCTCGAAACACATTTGCTGACACAGAGACAAGGCTGCGGAGAACCGCCGCACGGTGCCTCCCTCCTCCGCTCACGAGAGCGGCCCCGCCGGACGCGCACCTCTGCCTCGGACACGCAGCTCTGGGTGCTGACCTGCTGGGACACCTCCTCTTGCGGGGAGTCCTCGGGGCTCCTCTGCGCCACGGTCTCCTCCGGCAACCTCCTGGCTCACCTGCTGCTGCACGCTTCCCCTCCAGCCAAGCTACCTTCCCTGGAGCACAGTGCGAACTGCGTGTTCATCTGTTCTAAAACTCAGGCCTAATTATGGACTTAATTACCCGTCTGAATGACTTGCAATCATGTTAATTAATTGTTAATTCTTATTCCAAATAATCAGTTGGAACAGAACTGGGAAAAATGTAGTGTAGGGCCTTTTATAGCAACTCATTTGCCTTGATGCTCAAGATCAAAGGCATTGGTTTGATGAGGTCAGGTTTAGGATGACAAACAATATTGTAATGTGTCAGCGTCAACACGTACCAGCATTTCTTGCTCTTTTCTCCCACTATTTTACTACTGTAGTGTCATCCTACTGCTTATTAAACAAGTGTTGTGCTTCTGAACACTCTTGTTTCCTTTTGTACACGCAAAAGATTTAGGAGATGCCTACCAAATTGATCTTGGGTAGTTTTGGAAAGTCATGTATACTGGGGAAAGTCCATATAATTTAAAAAGGGCAAAAAGGATCAATGGATAGAGGAAGTAACTATATTTCATATTAAAATACTATGTATTGTAGTTATCCTGAATTTTTATATCCACTAAAAGGAGAAAAAGGGAGTACCCAGTCTTAGTGATGATTGAGGGTGCTTGATCTAAAACCAGAATACACTTCTAATTTATTATTTGCAAACATCCTATTAATTTTTGGTGGCAGTTATCTTTTTTTTCCATATGTCTGGGTAAATCACTTTGTAATCACCTGCTTAGCACTCGGTCCTTGGATTTCTGGGGTGAGATTGTATCTGCAATTTGGAGTTTCCTGGGAACCTACAACCCAGCAGTCATCTACAATCATTTAGTTTTGTGCCAGAAATTACTAGATGCGACCTTCCCCCTTGATTCATATTCCAAATCTCCAAATTTTAGATAACAAGAGTTGAGGCAGTATGCTTAAGATTGGATCAGATTGACTCCGAAGTGAAGATTAAAGCGTCTCTTTCATGCTGTTTCTACTTTGCTGAACCTCAGTTCACTTCAATACACGATCTGAAATCTCTCAGCAAGCTGTTCAAACCAAACCATTCTCCCTCGAGCCCTTCCTTTCCCCCTCCGAGGGCAGCTTCCAAACTGACTTTTGAGCTGTGCACAAGGCACCTCTCTGCCAGGAACACACCAGTTCTAAAGGGTTTGCATGTACCCTTACCTTTGGGACAAGCAGAGCTAAGGCTGTTAGAAACAGCAGTGTGATATAAAAGAGTATTTATTTTCTTCTTCTTTTTATATCATATATTACAGTGGGGGGGAAAGCTGCTGTTGAAAATCAAACATTTGATTAAAAATTGTTAAAAGTGCATTTTCTAGGAAAAGATAAAACAGCAAGACAAAGATTAATGGCAGTTTCTCTCCACGTTTACTCAGAGATGAGAGTCAGATGAGCACGCGTATCCTCAGGGTTATTTTAGACACCTTTGGGTTTCCCACCTGGCCTCCAGCTGCCAGTAGGGCAACTATTGTCCCCAACTCTTTTGGCCTGGGCGAGGGTTGTTTGCTTGTTTTCCTCTATTTATTTTTTAACTAGGTCTTAAGAGGTACCACAGCTACAGACAAACCAAGCAATTGCAAAATGCAATTTGAGGAGAAAATAATTAAAATGACATGACAAAATTACAAACCGTGCTGGCTCCAGCAATGGTTTATTTTGCACAGTCATCTGCAGATTACTGAGTGTGTTGGTGACAGTTATAGGTGCATTGCTCTAAACTCTAAACCACAGAATGTGTTTTAAATTAATGAATCCTGCTTTAGTGAATCTTGGAGAATAAAGACAATTTACAAACGGACTAAGGAGCTCTTTGGAAGGAGTGACAAACCCTGCTGAAATACAAAGGCTAATGAACAGTTTACAATTGAACAACCGAGTAAATAATCTTAATTAAATAATTCTCCTGGCTTCACAGTTTTCAAGGGAAATTATTTCAAAAGAAGCCATTCAATGAGTTTTCAGAAAAAGGCAAATGAGCTGATATTCAGAGATTCTTACCCAAAGCCTCCACTTGTGCCTGAAGAAAGAGAGTTGCTGACATAAGGCTAGTTACTTTGAGCTGCTTCCAACATGTAAGACTCAAGTGATGGCTGAACTGGAGAAACTGTTATCTTAAATGCACTGAGATACTTTTGAATCAAGTGAAACGTAAATTTAATTATCCACAAAAATTCCTCTCACCTTTAAAATCCAGAGTCTTTCTAATGTTCTAAGGTGGATGGTTGCTTCAGGCCATTGCTGTATGGTAGCTTCTCTTTTCTTTGTCTTCTCATAGTTTGACTGCTTGAAAAAGACGTGTTGGAGTGCTGAGATACATAACCCACTATGGCAAGTGCTTCACTCTGATATTTCAGTGTCACTAGAAGCAGAAGGCAGTTTGAACCAGAGTCACAATCCTAATCTTTTTAGTCCCTCAGCACCTTTGGGAATACTCGCATAGCTTTCTCATTTCATGACTCTCATTCCCGTATCATCCAAGAAAAGTTATTGAGGAAACATTGTTTTTTAAAATTCTGAAAAGTTTTAACTCTTTCCTAAATGTTTTTCTAAAGTAATCTTTTAGTCCCGATAGATTTCAATAAAAGTTTAAATTTCCTATCAAGTAAATGCAAGTGTGATTTCTTTGTATACAAATACATAATTAGTCTTTTAAAACTTACATGAGCCTTAAACATACTTTTTTGCATGTTAGATTCAGAGATAACAAATTCTTAGCACCCATGATAAGGGGAGCCAACACTTTCTTTTTCCTAGAAAAAGTAACTAAGAACTGTCAGACAAGAAATTCCTCAAATGATTTAAATAACAAACACATACATGACCTCTTATTTTAATACCAACCACTGCTTATGAAAGCAATCTTCCTCTAGGCGTAATTTATATTTTTATATAAGCATACATCTAAATCAAACTTCTTCAAATGCACTTTTTTGAAACACCTATAGCATAAACACCTAAATATTTTTTTTCAACTATAGGTATATGTCAGAAGATTTGAAAAGATGCCACATACAAATAATTTATATAAATTATTATGTATTTCTTATGAGTTATGAGTATATATTTATAAATAAATTTTTTTTGAAAAATTAGGCCACTAATTCTTTCATCACATGAATAACTATGCTTAAGAAAAAAAAATGAAAGAAAAAGAAAATAAGAGGTTTTTCAACACCTTGTTGTCTAGAGGACATCTTCACATTTCTTACCACACACGGGATCTACCCCATAAAACAGTTCTAGGGGTGCATACGCAAAGCAAACATCTTTTAGAATTGCATTCTGGAATTGCTTGATCTGCTGTTCACATATTAAACTCCTGTCAAGCATTCTAGGTAACTGAAACAATAATAGCAAAGCAGATGGAAACATTTCGGTTCAATATCATAAAACACTTCAGAATAAACTTCTAAAAACTCCAAAATTCAAAAAAAAAAAATCTAGTCTGCAATTAGAACTTGTAGCTGACATAAAAAGGAATTTCCTCTCACAGATGCTTCTGCTTGTCAGTTAATAAGAAAAAAAAAAACCCTGGGTTCATTTAATCTGAAAAATCAAAAACAAAATCTGAAAACAAAACGGAATTAAAAAAATATGCAAGAATCTGAACTAGTTAAACTATTTCAGTGGAGTAAGAATAAACCACTCTAACTATTCCACAGTTTTTAAAAAGCTGGTATTTGCTCATGTGCTGAGGTCTGTCCAGTTCAATTCTGAAATTAAACTGATAGTTATTTTCTGCAAGTAATCATTTGGATAGAAACACTTTGTAAAGGCACCACTGTATCCAGTTACAATATACACATTCAAGCAGGCAATTAAACAATTTAAAAATTAAATAGATCAAATTTAGAAAGTCTAGAAAATGATGGATAAGCCTATGCCCAAATCAGTCCTAGTTCAGTGAGATTTCTAGGATATCTTTCCTGGATACACAAGTTTTTCAGTGCTCTTAATAGTATCATCTATAAAACAGCTCCACGTTAGGTTTGGTTAGTTGAATTTTTTTTCCTTTTTTTTTTTTTTATAAATACAACAAGAAATATTGAAAACGTCACACAACCCTGGACTCATTCCCAAAAGGATTTCTATGTCAGACCAAAATACTGTAATCTGTATGAGGGAAACCTGCCTTCTCACACAAGGATTGCTTCATAGGTTCATCGGGTATCTCTCTTAGCCAAGAGCATCTGCTTCTAGCTATTATTCCAATCCTGTCATCACTTGTTTGAGCAACTGAGACCATGTTGCAAATATTTTCTTCAAATGTAATCAAGGCAGGGTTTTGCTCTGGCCTCCCTCAATGCTACACCTGTAAACATACGTTCACATACGTACACTGCAGTAGAAACGCTGAAGTCTAGGCAGGCTGATTTACAAATCTCTCCAAATTCACCCTGTGGGCCAAGCTGGGGAGGTTTGGCAAACTTATTTTGGCAGGACATGGCAGAATTATCTGTCTCTCTCTGCCAGTGCATCTCAGCTGCTGCAGATACACGTTGCACACATGCACAATGTATGTGCATGTGTTTCAAATAGAGGTCTAGGGAGTAAGCGTCCTTGTCTAGATGTGCTATTAAATATTAAAATTCTGAAGTTACTTTTCCATCGGAATTTACTAAAGACAATACTAATTTGTAATTTAGTATGTATAAACAGACTGTGTTTATACTTAGTTGTGTTCACACACATGCTTATGTGTGTGTATGTTTAGTTGCTTTAAAAAGCCAGGCATATCCTGATAATTAATAGAGACCCATTTTCATACAAAGAAAGGTAATCAAGAGAAAAAGACAACTCTCTTTTGGCTTACTTTCACTTGCTTTGCTGTACCCAGTATGAATTCTCTTCCAAACATAGGATGTCTTCCTGCAATCACCCGGATACATCCTTGGACTGAAACATCTCCTTCTCGGCACAGGGGAAAACGTCGCCTAAGATTTCAGACACCTAAGCTGTGTGAATGTTATCGAAGGCACTCTTGCTACATCAGCTTAGTTTCATAAATTTTTAGCAGCACCAATGCTATTGTTCATATAAATAAAACCACTAATCGCCAGGTACAGGTTGGATAGACTTTCAAAAGCAGCATTCTTTCCTTCTTACACAACCAAGTTTGTTACAGACTAACGATAAATGCAATTGTTATGCCAATGTATACCTGAAAAAAGCTCTCTTGGTCAAAAAATGAAGAATTAATATGACAGTAATCCTGTCCTGGTAAAACTACAACTCTTTTCATTGAACTTACAGCCACTAATCTAGCCACTTTGTAGCTAAAACCATTGGAATGGGAACTATTATCAAAGTTCTTGTGAAAATAATCATATTTCTTCTCCTTTATTAGTACTAGTCATTTCTATAAGAGGGCTTAGGACCTGTTGATGGCTTTCAACCACAGCTATCAGCATGGTCGAAACTATTGGATATTATAAAAATACACAAGGAAAGCAGGCAATGGTGTCTTAGAGCATTGTTTTAGGGGGAAATTGAGCTTTCTGTTCAGCTCCCGCCTGGCAGTCATGTAGAAGCTTTGCCCTGGTTAAGTCTGAGCTCTTGACGACTATGAAGCCTAGATTAGGTTCAAAATAGGAACGGATAAATAAAGCACTCCTAATCAGTCTGAAAAAGCTGTAAGACTTCTTTATTTGTCTATGGTGAAAGATGCTTTCATATCTGTTAAGGCCATATAAGCACAATCACTTAATTTGTAAATTGACCCCAAAAGAAGTCACTAAACAAGTTTTCTCTACAGAAGTGTTAGTAAAAAAGTTTAGACATTATTTTCATCTGAATCCCTGTATTGCTTTGACTAGTAAGTGAAGTGAAAGTTCCCTAGAAGCCTTGTCAAAACGAACAAATGAGTCAGTGATGTACTACGCATGACGTGGCTGGAAATTTAGCTATAACCTGGAAGTCCTGCACTTAAGAGTGTGAGAAGAGTTTCAGAAGAAAGTGTAAGCTCCATCAAGCTGGAGATCCACTCTCGTTCCCATTGCACACAAGGCAGAGGAAACGGTGCTGCTTTCTGCTGAGACTTACGGAAACTCGCAGCATGCTGCTAAGGGCACAGGGACATGACACCACAGCTGTGGGTGCCCACACAAATGGCCTTTTTGTGTATTTCTGCGTACAGTTTATTTATACAGGGCTGCAGAATAAAGCATAATTAGGTATATTTTGGAGAGAGACACCTGAAATAGAAATAGGGTGACGACTAGGGCATCAGAGAGCATTCCATAAGCTTCTATTGCTTGGATCCCTGCAAAGTGAAGCGAACAGCAAGCTCTAATGAACGTTAACTTCAATAATGCAAAAACACGAAACTACAGAACACAGAATATTTACTGCACTAATGATTCATTGCGTTTTTGCATACAACAGTGAACAGAAATAAAAATGTTCACATCCGCCTTTCCTTGGTATTTAGCTCTAGGCCACATGAGTGCAATGCTAAGGTATAAAATACAAAGAATCTTGTTGATTTCTATTTTTTAAGGAAATAAACAATGGTATTTATTGACATAGCATGAATCATCTTCCTTAGGCCAGGTAATGAAGAAACAGAGATGTCATTTTCTAGATAGTCTTTGCTGCTTATGACTAAATGTTTAGTTTGCCAGGTAGGACCATTATTGGGAGAGAGAGAACAATATGGCCATTGTAGCTGAATAATTCTGCACCACAATACTGTCACATTAAAGCAAAATTGACGTCAAAGGAGAAAAGTCCAACCTAAATTCCAGCAAACTGTGATGGCTTTTCATGGACACGGGTCAGGCAGATTTTGAGAGTGATCTCAGAAAGAGTAGCCGACCGTAGCCGACCTGCTACGCGAGGCAATCCGTACCTCGCTTTAACTAACATACAGGTATTCTACTGAATCTTAGGATTTTGTGTTTCTTGCAGTACTTGCTGGTGAGTGGTTTTCTACAAGTCTCCACCAGGTTCTTCTAGACATTCTCCTGCTTTACTCAAGCATGACTACAAGGACAGAAATCACAAGAGCTGATGATCAATCACAAGGGCTTATGATCAATTAAAGATTTATTCTGAAAGAAACTTTCAACTAAAGTGATCAGCCAATTTTTCCTCTTTAATCTTTCACAGATTTAATTAATATACTGACACAGAAGAATTTGCTCTGTATTCCTTCAATATTTTAGGGGCAAACAGCACACACTGTCCAATTTTGAAGGAAACATGATAACCATGGTTTCTGTTTGACCCTAATTCCAACAGATCAGCCACATTAGTATTTACTATTCCTTCTTTATTCACACCAAGTGCTTCCTGCACACTTCAAAACACACTTCATAAAGCTATGGTTTAAAGTCACATACCCTACAACAACTCCCTACCCCTATTTATGAAGAACTTCAGATGACAGAATGTCAGAAAATTAGACCGTTCAGGCCGCCCTCTGCTGGCCTTCCTTCATTTCAGTTTTCCCTTTAAAGCAATTCTTTTCTTGACTGAGATGACAGCAAAAAAAAGTACCAACGTCAAGGATTACACCAGGAAAATCCATCAGTAAGAAGTCAATGCCTTGATTCCTGCTTTTGAAGAAGGATTAATTGAACTGCTCTATGTGCAGATATGAATAGGTTATTAGGCGATTAATGGACTTCCTTGGAAACTAATTTTGCATAAATAGGGTTATATTTCTAGTAGATAATGTACAAAAAGCTACAGAATATCCTGCTTTCCGGTAAAACAGTGCTCTGCACACTAGTATTTCATTCTTTCATGCTTCCTTACTATAGCCAGAAATAGAAGAGACATGAAATATATTTTTCTGCTGTACCTAACACTCTCTGCTGCTCCTGTAAGAATAATGTTCTTCTTCACTGCAGTCTAAAGATCATTTTCATGGTTGTCTTGGATAGGGTTCCTGCAGACAGGAGTGTGCCTAGGTGACATATTTTTGCAATGATAACTTGCTAACGCTTCAAATGACAGACTCCCAGGGGATTTGGCCCTGCCTCTTAAACCAGCAGAGAAACCCACTGTGTCGAGTGATTTAAAAAAGAAAAGAAATATATAACATAAAAGTTGCTAGAACTTAACCTTAAAACCCAATTCAAAGACTAAAGGTGAAGAATGACGATGTTTCAATTGCTCAGAACAAACTATTAAAATTGTCTCTTTTTATTGGACTGTCATTTAGTTAATACTTTGTTGCTTAAAGGATAATGGAATATCATGATAACAAACATACAAGCAAGGGTATACACTGAACAATCTTTTCCCCCATTTTTATACAAATACTTACATAACAGTCTGTGATTATTCACATGGTATTCCATACTATTTTAAGTAAAAAAGGAAACAAAAGCAGCAGCCTACAGATACTGGAGAAAAGGAAATTGTATTTGCTAGGATACTTCTTTACTGATACTTCAGTGCTTATTAATAACATTCAGTGTGCAGGATATCAATAGGCACTTATTTCTGATATGTGGTGCACAATGGTACCAGATAAGCACCTCTCCTGAACTGGAAAACTTGGGAAAATATTAAGACCAGGTGGATGGCTAGATAGCTAGTACAGTTTTGTTAGTTTTATGGTATGCCAAGCAGAGAAGGGGAAATTTTACTTAAAAGCCTTGAAAAAAACCTTCTCTAATTTCAACAACAAAAGCATGAATCAGAGCAGTTAAAGCAATTCAGCCACAACTAGGATACAGAAAACCAGTCATTCCACCAAATGGAAATGGTACTGAATATATGTTTAAATATTACCTTTAGAGAGGACAACAGAAGTTGCTCAGACCACTAAAATATTTGATACAATGCAGCAATAAAGAAGCCTCATAACAGTAAAAGCAATCAGCAGCATAAATTCACTTTAAAAAAGTAAATAAAGTGAAAAATTATGTGGCCTGATTCTATGAACAACTCTCTCTTGCTGTGCTACGCCTCTGAAAGCCATTCCCATATGATTTGGTCTATTCAAGTCCTCCACATGGTTCAAGTCCTAATATTTCCCTAAAAAGCAAACACAAACACACAGAAACTATCTTGCAGTAACATTCAATTTACAATCCTGTGCTCCAATTATACAAGATCATTCAGCTGTGTAAGATAGCAGACTAAGGTACGAGTGTGTAGAGGACACCAGCACTACTTGGGTATTTCCAAGACGGCTTGCTCTTGATCCAGCTCCCCAACAGCAGCTTTGTGGCTTGCAGAAAGGGAAGGTCTGGCCGAATGCCAGAAGTGAGCGTGTCTCACACCAGCCAAAATCCTGTGATATTTTGCAGCTTCTGCAGCTGTAAGGACCACATAAGGTCTGAAAACACACCGAGAAGGGGTTTGAACACACAGGCATTGCATTCCTTGCTAAAAGTCAATGATGTGCATTTCTTCGATTTCTTAAGACAAAAGGATTTCTTAAGGAAAAGCAGAGGGAAATCTCATTACCATGAATGCAGGCCCCAGAGACTTAGATAAAAACAAAGAGGAAAAAGAGTGCAGTTAGAAAATCATAGTATGCGCTACTAGCTCAATAACCTCTACATCCTGTACAGTTGTACAGTTTATGGACAAGTATTTGGCAAAAGAACTGCTCATAAAATGGCTTCCTCCTGCCAGAAGGCCTCACTTTCCAACTCTTCAGCCATTAGAGCTTTTAGCTGCCTGAGCGGTCCCATTTGCCGCAATTTTTAACTGGGTCTTTTCCTTTGCAAAGCTGTTAGTCCCATGCTACAGCTTCTCATGTCCTTGAAGTTTGGTGATTGCAGTAGTTGTGAATGATACTGAATTATCTGAGGGCAAAATTCTCCTCCATACAAGTCTCCAGCCTGTGTGACAGAAAAGCAGCTTACAAATAGCTCTTCTTGGTCTTGCCTATTCTTGGTTAGCAGCTGAAACCTTTATCTTTCTTACCCTAACCCATACCTAAAATCGCATGATTATCTGAGGGGCACAGCAAGAAGCTTGCAAAAACACCAACCAATCTAGTTGGCATGGGTCACTCTGCAGCTGTTACATACTATGCTTTGTTCCTGCCATTTCCAAATAAATTACAGTAAAGTACAATGTTTTTTCAGGAGATTTGGGGAGGAAAAAGGTCCTTGCTATAGCCTGATGTAATTCTGACAAAAATTCAGTGGAAAAAGTAACTATTAGGTGAACAAGTCTTAGCCTACTTCTTTATTTTTCTTTCATTTCTGGCCTAAATTATTGCAAGTGAAAACAAATGTCAAACAGACACTTTAACTTCCAATAACACAGCAATCCAATTGCTTGTGCAATCACAAGCATCTCTACGCAATCAAACATTGCAACTTACTATGCAATATGTGCTCAGATTTTGTTTTCTGGATTATTGTTATTTGTCACCTTTCTGCCTTCCTGCTCAATTTTCAAGTTTGGTTGTATTCAGCTTGATTAATCACTTGTTGAAACAAAAGAGACCGTCCATTCTATTCGGTGTGTGCACAGATGAACGCGTGCACAAAGCATCAAGGGGTAATAGCACTGTCCATTCACAGGAGTGGGGTTGCTGCAGGTACAGGTAAGAAGAGTAACTCCAGAGATTTTATTTCATAGGAATATAGCACAGAAAAAAACAAAACAAAAAAGAACCCTAACAACATTCCAGATTCTGACAGTATAATTCAGGATTTAAGTGTGACATATGCAGTTCGCAACTTCCCAGCAATCAGCAGGTCTATCTCAAAGAAATTGTTACCCCTCTTTTTTTTTTTTTAATTCTTCTTTTTTTAATTTAAATTAAGAAAGCAGGTTTCCCAAAACAAACCCTAAATGTAGATATTGCCAGCAGACATTAGCATACTCTTCAAATTATTTTCTTTTTTTTTTTTTATTCTCCAGGAAGTTAGATGCTGTCATGTACCTCTTGCTTAGGTATTTCAAAAAGATGATGACAGAAAACATTTTAAGGAACAAAATTTGAAAATATATTTTTACTTCCAAATTCTTATTTTCAGGGCAAATTTGCTACACATGTAACAACTATAACCATTTTTATGATTTGTCTTCTGAGCCATTTTACCCATTGGCCTTATCTCAAAATGCCAAAGGTCTCCAAGAATACATCCAATGCTTTATTTTAATTTGTATAAACAGTTATTTCTTGTCGCATTTCTGCTAAAGGATATGTTACTGAATGCTACACTTCAGCTTGCAAGCAGGCTGATGTAAAGAAATAGAACTTTAAAATTTGTTTGTTTAACCTGGAGAAAAAGTTGCAATACCTTCAACTATTTGCATAGAACAAGGATGGTGGAACAGATTAATCCCCACATGAATGAGTTATTAGGATAAATATTCCATACTTACATACAATAGCACCTTCCAGTGGCTCCAAAAAAGAAATCTATATAATATACTGACTTGTAATAAATATATTTATATATATATATTTTGCATATGAAAATATTCATGCAGAACTTTACTGTGGCCAACTAAACAGTAGAATTCTGCAGAGCACACAGCAACACTGCAGAGTACTAACAATATATCAGATTTTAAATTACACTGGGAATTTTGATGGCAGATTTAGCTATAAAAACAAATAAGAACTTGTTGAATTATACCATTAAGGACAATATATATATATATAGGTTTTTTTCCCCTCTTTTTTTCTCTCCTTTCAGAGTTACCTGGGATTGCTTGACAACTTTGGGAAAAAAAAAAAAAAAACACATGGATGACCATCCAAAACTGTAAATTCTTATGAAACCAACTTTGAAGACTTCTGCAAATACAGAGAGAGTATAAAAGTAATTGCACAGGGAAAAAACTCCATAATCAAAACTTTCTTCTCTCACCACTGTATAGCTGATGTTTTCTGGAACTGATGACATCAGAGCAAGACAAAGTAATTTCACAAAAACTCTCAAGTTAGTATTAGCAACAGATTTAGCCTTGCTATTGGCATTTTAATTATGGCTGCTGCCATAAACAACATCCTCTGAATTTTAAGATAATAATAGCAACACAAAACAGTACACAAACTCCCAAAATACTGGCAATTTATATTCTCACTAGGCTCTGTAAATGCAGTTAATTCCTTACAAGCACATACAATGCACATTTATACACAGGAAAAAAAATAGCCATTTCTGTTCAACTCAATTTCAGGCACATAAGCCTCCAACAGAGTTACAATCCAATATACGACTGATTATGAAACACATTGTACTTACCTTTTAATATTATCCATTCAAAGCATAATATTGTTCAACAAACACGCAGCGTGCACAACCTGACCTTTCATACTGGAACCTCTGTGAAATCAAAGCTAGCACTGTCTGCACAATTAACTTCGGCTTTAAAACCTACCTCAGAGGACCCGAAAAAAATCAATATTCTGTGGCATTGCGAGAGAGAGCGGCTCATAAGTTTGGAGAAAAATATTTTTAGAAAATTGGAATACCTCTATTGTTATTTCTTAAACAATAAATTTGTTTTTCAGTATATTTTGTTTCAATCACAGGGCTGATATTTTATCCCATATGGAGGACTTATTTGTTCAGACAAGTTTATACTCCTTTCTGTATTCTCCAGGGCATTAGATTAAGCAGTGATCTTAAAACACTGGAGGAAAAACAACAAAAAGAAGATGCATCTGTAGTTTAAACTTATTTTAATGAGATCTAATTTTATGGAGAGTCAGATACTTGTCAATACTCTGAGACATTGTGTCCTTCTTTAGAATCTAATTTAGTCTGTGTCAAAAATTCCTGCCATTTCTTTCCCCCATTTATCTCCACATCAATCTTATTCTCCTCACTGCAGCTTTCAGAAAAATCTAAACACAGAATAGGCAAGTCTGTGATGTAACTAAAACCAGACCAAAACTGACTGTGGTTTCTAACTTCTTTGGTCTTAAGTTGAAACCTTTGAAATCTCCATCAAAATCTCAGTATTATTTCAAATTCATTGAGATGGTACAACATGACAGAAAGTCTTTTGTAAACTGAAAAACTTTCTGTGCTAGCAGTGTAGTTTAGGCACTCGGTGATCCTGATACTGACCACAACTCATAGCAGGATTTCACTTGGTTATGGCACTTGCATTCCCCACTGTAACAGCTGTGCTTAAACAAAGCATCTCATTCCCTTTTACATTCAATAAAGTGTTCTTGTACTTCCCCTTACAGAAAAGATTGATTATTCTTTTCATACATTACGTGCCATGGGTACTATACAGCTAAAGAACTTGAATATGTTAATCTTATATTTAAACATCTTCAGTTTCACATATAAAAAAACAAGAACTGGAAATGACCAAAAAAGATGAAAACTAACAGTTTTTCAGTTTACTTCAAATAAATTAAGTATTTTAACTGTCCATTAGACACTACTCATTTCCTCTATACATACTTGCTGTTATTTTTCTGTAACAGAATTCTAAACGTTGTCAAAGCAGGAAGCAATCTTCATTGAGCTT
Source organism: Crypturellus undulatus (assembly GCA_013389825.1). Lineage (NCBI taxonomy): Eukaryota > Metazoa > Chordata > Aves > Tinamiformes > Tinamidae > Crypturellus > Crypturellus undulatus. Next base: position 754,975 of record VWPW01026060.1, read on the forward strand.
AACACAAGGCAAGTCGCATCGGATTCTCTATGTTGGCTTTTAAGGTCTCCAGAAACTTTGAAGCCAGTTCATCATCTACCACCCGACCATCACTTGACAGAGTCACCGTCATGAGTTGATGCTGCTTAAGTTTCTCATTCCCTTCGTCATCTTCCACAATCTTGAGCTCGGTTCTGGCTCGGCCCACAGCTAGGATGCAGGCTTGTGGAGGGTTTATGACTGCAATGAAGTCACTGATGCCAAACATGCCCAAATTGGAGATACTAAATAGAAAAGAAAAGCATTAGTAATGTCAAAAATACATATTATTACATACACTATGTAGCATATTATATATGCTATGTAATAATCTATAGCCAGTGACTACTATGGGCTAACTTCTGTCCCAAGGCTAGCCCTGTTAATTATAATTAAACCTGAACTGGACACATTTAAACTCTAAACTGTTTGGGATTTGGTGGGGAGTGGGGTTTAAAACTGCAACTTACCACCTTTAAAAAAACAAACAAACAAACAAACAAACAAACAAAAAAAAAACGTAGTTGTTTATAGGACTATATTCTTGTAGCATAAGAGACACAGGTAGCTGCAGGAATTTTGCTATTTTGGAAAAAGTAGTAATATCCATAGGTAGACAACTACTGCCTTCCCAAAGAGGCAGTAGATGGAGTGCAGGCTACCAGTCAGCTGGTCAGCTACACAGATCTCATATGTAGCTTCTGTCACTAGAATTCTTACCAAAAATAAAAGAAAAACAAACAAACCAAATTTTCATGAGCTTTCTCTACCGAAAGGCTTGTGAAAAATATATTCTTTAGACCACTTTCTATCACATACTCTAGAGAGCTGAAGCTTGGGCACACTTCTGTATGTAACTGAAGTATTTGTGCAGTAGTTATTATTAAAAAATTCACACTAAGTGAAAGCTAAAATTTGCATAAGTAAAATGTTGCTGTTTGTCAAATACATCGTGAGAAGCTTAAAACAAAAAAGAGCTGAGTAACTGCAACTATATAACTACATTCATGCTAATGTTTACCAAAAGCCACTATCTTTTATTAAACTAGCTCACTAGCTCTTTTTACTTAGTTTATAAAAAGGTTATTTAATAAATATATAATCAAATTAATCACTTGCAGTTTGATTTTAAATGAAGCAAGATTTTACAAGACCGTACAAGAACACAGAGTGGAATATCTGAGGATAAGACAGCTATAAACTCATATTGCAAGTATTGAATACTGGTAGAGAGTTTTACCTAAATGATCCTCCCTGATATTCCTCCGGTAAGAGTTTCCCATCTCTTGCTTTCTTCGCTAAAGCCTAAGGAAATTAAAAGATGAAAAAGGAAAGAAAAAAGAAATGAAAACATCGTACCAGGCTCTCATTCTTTTTACTTCAGTAAAATACTACAAGTACCACACAGCCATAGCAAAAAGACTTCTGTTTTTTAACTTAGGCGTATATACTAGCAACAATGCTGCTGTAGTTGCAATGATTTGATAGAGGCTAGCGCAGACTTTCACAACTACATCCTCTCACAATCTTTCCACCACAAAAAAATATGTCATTTTTCCTAGGTGTTTAGTCAACAAGAATATTTATGATATACTAATAGGACAAATTCACAGTATTCCTCCTAACACACTTGTTTAAAGAACCTGTCAGTCTCTAGCAGATGGATAGAGATGGAGTGTAATTTTTCCAGCAAAGCATTCATCTACCTAAAAAAGGCTTTCTTGGAATCTGTCTCTCTCCAGTCCATGGCCCCATACAGACATGTGCTTTCTAGAAACCCTTGCCTCTATTTAAAGGACTTCCACAATTAATTTTAAGTATTTCCGCCTTCTCCTTTCAAAGAAACTCCCTATTGCTTTCCCAGTATTTTCTACAGGCATTCTAGGACCCTCCTACCCCACATACTTTCTAGGAGTTCTCCATGGTATGTCCCAAAATTTCACGATCACTACCCTGTGTTGCAAGATCCCCATCTGACTTTGAAGAATTCCCCAGCTGATATCCAGGTAATCCCCTGCATCTACTTTCAAATACATCACCCTCTGCTATCTAGGAAAATGCTGCTCTGTTTTTTAAGTGAAAGGATTGCCGTGGCCATTTGTCAGGAAAAGTCAGCAAAGTGGTAATATAGCTACAGTTGAGCACTAAGGACAAAAGGTGCAGAATAAAGACGTAGTAGATGAGTCAAAACCATTAGCACTTAAATAGAAGTTTTATATTCAGCAGAACATATCAGTCTCCAAGGTAGTCCACACTGAAAATGTGTGAATCTAGATTAAAATTGTGCTACAAGTATATTGGGAAATACAATACTTAGTTAATTCTTTTGTGGCTAAAAATATTAGTCAAATGAAACCAAGCTTTTTAGTCTCTATAACATAACTGTAATGATTTCAGCTGTCAAAATATTGTGCATTTTTTGTGCGATAGTTACTTGAATAGTCTGACAATATAAACGAAGAATAATCAATTCATTTCACACGTCAAATTGCCCTGCTTAGTCAATTGATTTTAACCAGTGGCTACATAAAAGCATTGCATACATCCTCCACTCTTTTCATCAGCCAATTCCCCTTGAAATATTAAGTATTTTTGTTTCCTTGAAAATTTCTTCTAAAATACTTTCTGAATAATGGAGACAGTAACATGTTGAAATAGCTCATAAAGAACTAAGAGACTTTAATTCATCTGTAAATAATTAGCGAACCAGAATGCAACAGTGAAGGGAACAGTGCTCATCAGCGTGATAGGGTCACTATAAGTGTAATAAATAAAATTGCTGAAATTATGAAAATATGATGACTGGATACACATGACCTGGAAATAAGTCAGAATTTACATTGAGCAGAAGGAACATAAAGCAAAGCAGACAGAGTAAACATCTGTCAAATGCCTGAGACAGAAAGGCAGATGCAGTTTCACAGCCTATTTACATATGTGTATATTTAACTCAGTAACTCAGCAGAGAAGTCAAAAAGAAAAATTATGCTGGTGTGCACAACTAATTTGTCCAATTCATCTCTACTACTGAATACATTTAGACTAGTGTGACCTATGTCACACACATTCTGTTGAAATGAAAAGGGAATGCTTACCTTAGAGTGGCCCTATTAAATAGAAAGCAAGTGTACATTCTCATCAGAGGAAATATAGGACAGCCTACAAAGAATATTATAAGATAATCTTCTGATAGCTCAGATTTGTAATACCATGTCACAGTAGTACAGATACTGAGGATGAAATAAAAGAGTATCTTATCCTTTTAATAATGCTTTTCTTTTAATTCTACTAGTAATCATAGAGTATATTTTATATGCTGCATCTAGAAAAAAAATGAAAATAAAAACAACTCGGGTGAATCTAAAAGTAGCATATCACAATCTCGAAGAAATTTTCTTGAAGAAATACAGAAACAGCTTTCAATCCATTCTGAAACTGCTTTTGCTACTATTTGTATGTATCTGGGTCATCCTACATTTTCTGTAACAAGAAGCTACATAGATTTTATATTCCTCAACCTACTGTGCATTTAAGACCCACCTTTGCAGAGGCAGCAATTTCCTGTATTCCCTTGGCAGCAACATCTTTTATGACTGGTGTAATGAGACCGCGGTCTGTTGCCACAGCAATGGAGATGTCAATGGAGTGCAGCTGCCTGGGGCCCTCTCCGCCCCAGGTTACGTTCACATCTGGCAATTGCTGGAAAAGAAGGAGAAGAAAAAGACACAGCTGTTAAAAAAATAACAGTGCAACCAATCATCGAGGAAAAGGAAAATCCTTTAAGATGCATAGTGCATACACAGGCATTTGCAAAGTAATTAGGGCATCACAGACTGCTCTTTGCAAATGAAGGCTAAAGAACAGGTCACATCTGTCACTGGGAGTGCACTTAGTAAAACAAGAAAAACAATAAAATCACTATAAGACTCTAAGAATAGATTTGCATGATTAGCTTGCATCTACTTAAGCCTATTTTGTCAAAAAAATGTGGATGTATGCTGCAGGAGCAGCCAGAAGGGTTTTTTTTAGTGCAGTTGGAAAACCAATAAATTAACAGAAGCCTCTAAATTCCTTCAGGACTCTCAGATGCCACCTATATTTGCCCAATACGTAAGAACTACAAATTAGTGTCCTTTCCCTTCCCCAAAAAAGCGGCATTGGATATGGATAATTTTTTATTTGTTTTTCTACAGACTTAAAACTAAAATTCAGGTAACAGTGATGATAATTTCAACGAGGCCTTTGAGTTTACCATATAAAGCTGCATCAGCTCAGGGAAGGAAACCTGCAGGTGAAGTCTCAGGTAACAGGTAGCTTAATGGTTACAATTCAGTTCTGCTCAGCACTGACCTAGTCGCTGTAAGCTGCAGGCCTGCCCTACAGAAAGGGAAGTAGAGGGAGCAGTAACATGTAAGATAGCTGGAGGACATCAATTTGGATGCGGACATGTTGGCTGAAATAAAGATCCTATTTCTATGGACTAATAAATCTAAGAGTAGTATTCAGTATATAGATACACAGACACATAGACCTTTTTATACTAATTTTTCTTCTCCAACAGAACAAAAAGAGCAATAACCTCACTGCTGCCCCAGGTACTAATCTCTCACAATTCAGAACAATACTAAATGAATAAGTGAACAATACTTATTCACACGTAACACTAACCGTTACAAGGTACACATTTAAGGCTGAGCTTCAGATGCTATTAGGAGAGAAAAAATACACCTCTGGTTTCGAGTTCAAGGAAAAGAAATTGGGAGAAAAAGAAAGGGAGGAGCAAATGTATTCTTTTTCCTCATTTTAAGGTGAGTAGGCTTACTAGCCAAGTGAATATCATTATATATTATTATATAACCACATCAGCATGAAGTTTGCAAAATGTTAACTACTAAAAGGCTCCAACTTCAAGTTTTCCTTACTTTATCTGTTTAAAACGTAAAACCACCAACACACACATGGAACACTATACACTTAACTAAACACTTATACGCTTGAGGAGAGTCTCCAGTAAGTATTGCCAAGACAGTAATAAATTTTTCATTTGTGTGATACCCCTGCAAACAGTATCCTTTACTTCATGTTTGATATTGAAGAAAGAAATGATCCCTTCCCAAGCAGAGGGATTTTTAAGAGAGTAATAAACAGCATCATAAGCCTAAACTTGCTTTATGAAAGGAGGCAGGATGGATCTAAGATTGATAAGATTTAAACAGTGAAAGTATAAAAGCAGAAGAGCATGTACAAAAAGTGAATAATCAAGATTTTCGTATAAGAAAAGCTACGGCAGAGATTATCCTACTGTAACTATGGGAGTGGAAGAAGAAAACTCAGGTTGTTACAATAATATTTATCTTAGTAAAACTGAAGATGTGCACGAATATTCCATTTGCAAGCTATATAATCCAGTGTTGGAATGCTCTGGAACCCAACAAACAATCCTAGGGCTGAAAAGTGAAATGAAAAAATTATTAAAGTGCCTTAAAACAAATGAGAATAATCAAGCTTAAAATTGGTTGCCAAAGGTTGTGGCATAAATATCACCATTTAGAATTTTGAAAATCATGGTAGTGAAATATATTTCTAGAAAGATATATCTGTTTCATCTACAATGACTTACACCTTCAGCTTTGTTAGGGAGGAGGCTAAATAATCTAATCTATATATTTATAAACTGGCTTTAACATTTTACTCAATAGAGGCAGAGATTTTTTCATACATAGATATGTAAAAAAGCACACCCAGAGTACTGTTCATATACAGATAAAATAAGTTTATAATCCAGTTGAACTTGATTCTGAATTTCTTTGGATCACATTTATTCAAAGCTACCTTATTATTTTAGATATTTATTATTTTAGATAACAAGAAAAGCAAAATTTCTCTCTGAAAAAAGCAGCAAGTGATTGAACCTGCAATATTGAAACCTGAGCATCTGAAACATTATGCCTGAATGAGATCGACTAGGTCTAAAACACTGTGACAGAAAAAGTTATTTAAAGTAGAAGAGATAGAATTCCACAGCATTTTTTACATGCATAGTAAAAGCTTTGGCAGAAGTGTAAATTCCACTTGTCGTGCTTGTCCTCAGTGACTAAGTAAATATATAGATCAGGTATTAATATTAGTATAATGCAACAATGTGATGTAAGCAGCTATGAGAAAATGTGTTTACTTTTCAATAATTACTTGAGGTTCTTATCTTCATTTAGTATCCGTTCTACCCCTATGCCTATGCAAGTCATAAATAATGTTTTAGGGTGACATGAAAATTGAAACAGAATTAGGGTTATGCAGAAGTATAGTAGAGCTAAGTAACATATAAAGGTGAAAAGGCCAACTTTAAATGATCGGAAATTCCTTTTCTTTGCCTTTCCTTCTACTATTATTAATAAAATAACATTAAATTACTTGTATATCAAAGATCTCATGTGAAATACACTAAGCAATAGGATAGTTATATAAATGGATAGTTAGTTGTTAGCCAGGTGCCTTATTGATTTTAATCAAATTAATGAACCTTCATAAAATTTAAAATAATAATAATAATAAAAAGGATATGGTTTATTAGTTTTATTTTATGCATCAAAAATATTCCTTTTGGAATATCACTTCCTTTTGGATACCACTGGTTTGGTATCCAAAGCAATTTCAATCTAACCTTCAGGAACATAAGTATGATACATATGATAATCTCTAAACTAACTCCACCTAAATTTCCACAGAAAAAAGTGGTAGACCAGAACTCTCAATTCCTATTCTTCAACACCAGAATACATGAAGGAAGTGCAATTCTTCTGTCTGCAAGTGACTCGAACTTCAAAGAAGTGCTGCACTACATACACAAACACAAAATGTCTTCAAGTGGGTGTTGTGCGATGCCAAGTCATCAGGAAAGTCTGGCTCTTCTAGGCTGTTATATAGCTAGGACATGCAATCACTGCGGAACTAAGAGGGTGTCAGGTAACACAAATGTACAACAACATTTGCCACAAACTCTGTTGGGAATCTTGGGATTAAGCATGCTCTTGCCATTATCCACCGGACCCACAAACCTCATAACATGTCAGAGATCTTTTTGAACTATCAAAGTTAATTAAAGAACCGTTATTTCCTCGTGAGCTTTGCAAATATTGGATGTCAGGCTGGAAAAAGCTCCCACTTAAAAGTTCTAAAATTAAATGTGAACTGTACTTAAAACCAGCATTCCACATCCAAGTCAAACCGCTTGGATGGCCCTTTCTTTTTACAATTTGGAAATAAGACAAAGTAATCAATTTTTAAAATGATCATATTTAAGACACTTTGGACTACGGAGGAGCAAGTTCCAAAGCATGGGAGTGCTCCTAAAGACTGATCTCTGAAACATTGTGATTTCAAAAAGATAACTGGCACGGGGAGCATTTTCAAAGCAGAACAATCACAGCAAACAGGAAGGCAGCTCATCTGCTTCTATCAGAGTAAGTAGCTTACAGAGACTGTGCAGCTTTATAACTGCAGACATTCTACACTGCAGTGTGGACACTTGTACTCAAGCTGTATGTTACCAGAAGAGTTCAAAAAACCTGACATCCTGCAAAGAAGAATTAGCAGCTCTACTATGATCTCATTCATATCTCCACCTATGTTCAACAAAACACTTCTCAACACCCTAATAGTTTACTATAAAGCATATTCATGATAGTCATTATTTACTCACCTTCAAAGTAACTGCAGTTGCTTTGATAATGAAGTCGTTTACAGATACTTTAATGTCATCTGCAAAAAGAAAAAGTAAAACAAAAAAGTCTTATGAGCAGTGATTATCACCATTGTACTATGACACAAGATTCCAGTGCTTCAACAAATCTGCTTCAAAGAAACATTATCAGAAAAAAATAATTAAATAGCTGCAGTTATTCATCTTCAAAAGACACCTTTTATGCCCAGTACAATAAAAGTATCATTCAGCTAAAGTCTTCTGATCACAGACATTCGTCTTATTTTCTTGACATAGGGTAGAAAAGCTGCATGCTTGTTGTTGGTCTGATTTTCAGAAAAAAAATCTAGAATTAGTGGAATTGAGCTAATCTTTGCCTCTCAGTTCAAACCCCAACATAGGTTTCCTGTAGACTCCAACCACAACAATTTTAACAGTTGAGACAGAAGTACTGGCATCCAAGAGCTGTTACTGCCGTTGAGTATTTGACAAGGAAACTGATACAAAACAGGATGCAGGAGAGGGCGAGTACTATGGAAAGAATGGAGAGATTAATAAGTATAATCAGGGTCTTGATAAGTAACACATTAATAGCAATTCCTTCCGAATCTCCTTCATTATATACAGACACTCCACTCTTCATTCTCCCACTCTACCTTTCCTTCTAAGCACACACTGAGCCTGTAGGAGGAGGCACTTACATTCTACTTTAAACATGAATGGAAACAAGAAAAGCACTCAATGAAAAGAAAAAATATACTTTTCCTTCTGGCTGGCTCCTTAAGTAAATCTACATTCTTCTTGGACACCACAACACAACCACACACACCCCAGTGGGGCTGATGCACTCCTTATTGCAGATGGCCCATAATTTACTCCTCAAAGTGAATACCAGACAAATATACACAAAAAGGAGTGCCGACCTAAAATGAAGACAAACGAGGCCAATCACTCCAGCGTTCAGAAAATATATTAAGTCTCACTATCATGACCTACTATCCATTTATTTATGTATTTAATTTACATAATTTTCACCAGAGACATGTAACTTACTACACAACTATTTTTTTATATACCTTAAGAAAATGTATAGAAGAAAAGCAATATATCATAATTTATATCAATTTATATCATAAGCTCTACTCAAGAGGCTAGATTTGTTCTGCACTGTTTTTAAAAGCTTTAAGAGCCTAGAAGGAGTAAGTTTAATCAGATGTGACAGGAGAAGCAAAGCCTACAGATAGATTAAGAGTAATTTTATACATTTTACAGCATATTCTGAAAACATATGAGACTTGCACAATAATAAAGACATTATCCTCAAAAAAACACAACTATATTAGTCTACTGCCATCATGACTGTCAGCTTCACACCTCAAGAAGCACAGCTACTTCCTTTTGCAGAATGATTCAAGGCACATAATATACATGTCTTTCAAAATGCTTTTATAAAGATAAAATTAATCTGAATTTATTTTTTAAGTGCAGTTTTCTTACACAAACATTAATTCAGAGAACTGATCCAAGTATCCATTTGCCACAGAACAGACCTGTGATGCTTACTATGATTAACAACCTACTTAAGAGATGCACATCAAACAAACCTCTGTCTGACAAATATATTTGATACACTATAGATTGTTGGTATTTTGATTTGTATATAATATTCCTACCTTGGGGCAAAAGTGTCACCGTCCACTAGGGTGAAAAGACAATGAAAACTGCACAGTTACAGTACAATTAAATGAACGACTGCTCTATTTTACCCAAATTCTTGAATGTTACCTTAAGCTTTCAGGTTATATATCGTCATATAGGAGAGACCATTATCACTTCCATTAATACAATTTTACCAGGGGCGTCTCTTCAACTTAATGTTAAGGCATATGGCTCTTTTCTACTCCTGCAAGCAAACTTCATAATAATCCACAGCAGCAGCAAAGATGGGTAAAGATTTCTAAGTAAACATTCACAAAATAATTTTGTACTTTACTTCTTCTTAAGGCTTGCTGACATTTGAATAAAATGTCTTGGACAATAATTTATGAATACATTACCATGCAATGAGATAGACAGAACAACCCCCTGGATACTCTTGCACTAAAATAGTCATTCTAAACTCCAATGAAAAAAGGTGCACGCCTGTACCATCATGATTAGGAAAATTAATCTAGTAATGTAATTTAGGACCTCACAAATAGAAGAGAGCATGTGCTGGCTACTAGCACATAGCAGAGGTCCCCCCAACATCAGTGTTCTGGTTCCTAGGCCTACAGCACATGGGAGAAAACTCGCTCAGAGTGCAATGCATGTTTGAGAGCAAATCCTAATGAAGTGCTTTCACATTTGTGAAGGGCTAATGTCTTACACTATAAGGGCACACCAAAAAACTTCTATGTTCCGCTACCTATGGGAGAAACAGTACAGGATAAATTATTGATTTTAGAAAACTCTGGATGCAAGCAAATCTTTTATTGTATCAATAAAGAGATGGGTCAGGGAGAGAGAAAGAGCATCAGATACTTTGCAAGACAAGCATATAACTAGATGAACACTTATTGGTGCCTAAAGTCTAGCTGATGTCTCTGCCTATAGAACCTATCAGGTCTCACTTCAGGTAACCTTGAAAATCCTTATCCAGACACATCAACATGATAAAGTTAAGCTGTCCTTCTACTCTTGTTCCTATCCTCCTCTGAACTGTTTTAAACAAACAACACAAAACACCAAAAAGAAACATAGACAGATAAATAGCTTACTGGCCATGTCACTGAAATACCAAGCTGTTTCTACTAAACGGCACTTGGCAGAATAAATTATAGTATTTGATCACTCAACAGCCAACTGTCAACTGTAAATCGATGAAATGTAGATTCCAAAGTCACAAAGACACTTTTGATCACTAATACATTATTGTTTAAATAAACTTAAGTTATTTAAATATCATTTTCTATTATTACTAGTATTTTTTTAATTCACACAAGTGTTTTAGAAATACAACACTGTCAAGTTACTGCATGTTCTATAGAGCAGCTACATTCAGAGAATATTACAGCTGCAAAAAAAAAAATCTACTCAAGTCCAAAGACACCAGAATTCAAAGCTTCCTATGCAACTTTAACCAGTCATTTCTTTCAACAACTGAAACTATGGTGTGACATTAAGGCATCTATTCATAAAACCATGCACTATTTTATCACTGCTAATTTCTTGCTAGAAAGAAAAGAAAGAAGAATAATAAATAAATAAAGCACCTTCCTCCTTTACTCCCTTATCTGACTTCAGTTCAAATTGAATCTTCTAACTCTGGGATCCTCAAATGCAAATCCTCAAGTTGTAGGTGCCCCTAAAGATCATCTGAAGTACTATTTGTATTGATCTCTGTTGTAAAACAACATTTTTTTTTACATCTCTCAGTTTCAATTTAATTCATTTCAAGTACTAGCAAAGCCTCAAATTAGAAAAAAAGAAGAAAAAGAATGAGAAAACCCCCCACACCACACACTTTATTTTTCCAAATCAGATTGGATAAAACTCTTTGTTTCTAATTATGTATAAAAACATAAATTTAAAACAAGGAAATTAAATTTTAACTATATTTATTATTTTTCCAGGTTATCAATTAAGTTTTAAGCCATCACTTAGCTATAGAAGCTCAACAGACACACACCTCCAGAGGACTATCCTCTGGAACATCCCCTAGAACTGATTCAGGTCCTGCCAACTTCACTTTCCCTAGAGCTACGGGAAGCCTTCTGAGCCTACATCTTCTCCCCTTTTTTCAGTCTAATTTCCTTCTCATCATTTTCAACAAGTGCAGCATTTAGACACATATCAAATATGCTGTAATTCATGTTTCCTCCCCCATCATTTTTTCAAGCTCTCTTCCTTGTCAGTTTGGATTTGCTTCTTCATGCTCTCAGAGGCTTCACTAAAAGCACCCATACTATCACCAATGAGGCCAGGCCCTCCTTACTCTTTTTTGACTTTTCAATGTTGTTACTACACTTCATTAATCATAAATAGTGTTTTCCTGTTCATTCATTCATTGCAAATCATAACTTTTAACTGAACATTTTTCCCCAGAGGCTGTATAAGAGATATAAATAATAGTTAGAAGAGATGTAGCATTTAGAATTATATGGTGCTTTCACTGTTTATGACAGTTTTACATTAAATTTCAGAGTGTGCAGCAATTCTAAGGCCTGAGTCAAATTTGAACAAGTTAAAGTTACAGCAACAGTAATATAAGGCAATTTGTCTGTCCCGAGCCCACATTTGCTAACAACCAGAGCATCAAATAACAACTACTAGAGAGTCAAGTAAGTGCTAACTACTTTCAGCTCAGCAAACCACCTAACTTTTGCGGAGTTGTTTGTGGCCAGTATGCGATTCATGTACTTTCAGAGAAAAATATCTTAATATTCATATACTTCAACAAAAATAAGAAATAATACTTTCCAGATAATATAAAAATAATGAAGAATTACTCTGATTAGTGGCATCAGTATGCATTGAATGACACATGCGAAGAACCTGCTTCTTTTTCTAATTAAAGAAAAAGTCATACTCATCCAGTATTTGAGAAATGAATTTTGTTGTTCTTTTCCAGTAAATTTGATGATCAGACCAGCAAAATTAAACTTCAATATTGTACTGACAAGGACTGAGCATGAGCATATTTTCATTTAAATCTTTCAATCTTTATTCCAATAATTGCAAATTATCCTTAACATGGAGAATTTGATCTTTCAACTTTTAAAAGACTGAATAGTGTGAAACAGAAATTCTGTGCAATCTGATAATTTTATCTGGATAGACTGAAACAAAAACCTAATAGATAATGAGTAGCCCTGTGTTAAACTGCAGTGGTCTACACCACTGCATTAGTTGGCAAAGTAACATCTTTGTCCTCAATATGGCATCAGGGAATTATAGCTTCTAACATTTCAAAAGACATTTAACACATTAAAAAAAGATCACTCAAATGTATCATGTTCTGCCCCCACAAAATCTATCCTGGACATGGGATGATGTAAACAAAGTACATACTAGTCCCAGGTATGTAAGGTAAGGTAAAGCAGTTTAATCACCAACCTTTAGCCAATTCTTTCCTCAATTTCAAGATAGCATCAATGTCACAGTCAGCAGTAGCATATGCATGAGGTATAGTAGTTTTAGACTCTGTTAATCTCTTAGCAATAACTCTTCGGATGTTGCTAGCTGGGATTTCTGTGAAAGCACCCTTAAAAAAAAAAGAGTCATATGCTGTATTAGACAGCAAAAGAGAAAACACTTCTTGATGCATTAGCGGTGACTCCTGCTAATTTAGAACAACCCCTAAATATCAAAAAGCAATGTATTTCAACTACTGAAACTGATATGATTTATATCAGCGCATGTACAACTCCAGTATATTGTATTCGGATAAATGCAGTAAGTTTGTTTTACAGTCTAGAATTAATCCAGGCTAGATTTAACACTTCAGAAAAACAAACAAGCTATATTTACATGTTAGAGTGTGTAAAATAGTCTTTGCACCACTAAGTCCTTCCTAGCCTCGCTTCTTGACCATTCATTACTGTACTGAATGACATTACCTGTACTGAATGAAAATGAATGAAATGAAAACAAAAACAAAGCAGGGTTCATTCTCCAGAGTTTGGAGAGACATACGGATCCTCCAGGAGTTAGAGGGAAGAGCTGTACTGTTGACTTCCAAACCAGCTGCATCTTCCTCTTTGGAGATTAAAATAAATTGGTGACTTGCCACTTTCCAGGCAGAAAAGCAATGTAAACTTTTTTACAGCTTCAGTTTGCAAAGGACACCAAGTATTGAGTAGACTGTAATTCTGAGCTTGAATTACACTGCTGTAGAAACATTTAAACATGCTAAAAATTGCAAGCATTGATCTTGGCATTTGCGTAGCCTGTTTCCTTCCAGACATCTCATATAGATACCTAGGCACCATGTAGCTGTAAAAAAAGTTGAGGACTTAACAGAAGTGTTACCGGTGGAGGAGGTTTTCCTGGCGTGGAAACTGGTGGAATTGCTGGCCTTGGATAAGTCCCAGCTGTTGCCGGTGGAGCAGAAGGCACTGCAGTAGGCTGTGGAGGAGCTGGCGAAACCACGGGTTTCACTTCACTGGGTTTGCCCTTCTGCTTCTCTTGCAGAAGTTTGAGAGCATCTCTAGTGATTAAACATACAATGAAATACTGACCAAAAAAGGGAAACTATTATTATTTCATCACTAACTAATTAGCAGCTTTGTTACATTTGAACTTCTACTGTCAAACCAAACATTAAAAAGGTGATTATTTTTAATTGATAATAATTTATGAAAAAATCAAGATGTGAAGAGAGATATCAAGAAAAAAATCTCAATTTCTGTGAACAAAAGAGCTAGAATATGTGCTAACAAAAAGCATTTGTATTAGAGAAGCATAATATTCATCATCATCATCAATTGTCAGAGTCCACGGTAATTTGTGCATTATGTTAACAATTCTTATTAATATTGTGGTAAACTTATTCAGTCTATCTCTGAAGCTCAAATAAAAGCCATTTCATTTATTATTTCTGATCACTTGCATTCATGCAATTAATTAGTTGTGATAGGTTTCCAATGCTATTTTGTAAATAATGCTCAAAGGAAATTGTCATACATTTGTCATTCATGTCTCTACATATTTCTGAAATAAATGTATCATATATCATATTCTATATACTAGGTATCAGCAGCTCATTAAGGAACCAAACACAAAAACTGAATAGCACCTGATTCTGTTCCACACGCTCCTGAACCTTATCTGCTCTATAAGCATTCTCCAAGGGTCTTTACACTAATGTGTAAAGACACTACCACAAAAACTATTCTCTCGTGAGCAGTCTGAGAAAACCAAAGAGCTCTTTTTGTTCTGTGCAATACCTATTACTCATAGGAGCTGACTTGCTCCTATTTATTCTTTTATCCTCAAATACATACTTCAGTAAATGATATTAAAAACAGAATGACCACAGGAGATAAGAGTCACTCTAATAAAGTTATTACTTGCTTTGTCAAATTTAAATATCAGCCAAAATTTGTTTAAAAATATATGTAAAATAAGTGCTTAAATATTTGTAATAAACTAATAAAAAGTGTTTATGATAAAATAAGTAATAAAACTACTATAATAGAGGGGAAATTCTAATTTTCACTAAATAAAAATCATCCCATAGCATTAAAATTTACAGGAAAAAAAACAAAACAAATTACATGACCTATTACCATATCCCTACTTAACATATTAGAAGCTACCAAAGATTAGTTAAGCATTTTAACTTGATAGTAGTAGGACCATCTGTTTGTTATATCACTTATAATACACACAGAATAAAGTTGTAACTTTTTACATGTTTCCAAACAAAGGAAAGGTTTTAAATTACTTCCACATATAATGACATAGCAAACAGATGCTCCAAACTACTCCTGCCAAGCCAGAATGCTTTAATAATTTTGGAAGCATTCAAACTGTTAACTGAAATCCCTATCAGCAACATAGAACTTATTCCTAGATAAGACGATTCACTTAGTCTTTGAAGCTCTTGAGTGAGTATAAGATACTAAATTTCTTGCAGTGGGTTCCACATGATTTAGCTGATTACGAAGAAGAGGCATAACCATGTTACGATAGTCACAGGTGCAAGATTGGGAGCCTGCAAGTAAGCGGAGCTGGAGGATACATCAAAGCATATCAAATTAAACAGATTTCTGTGCAAGTCAAGCAGGCAGATATTGCATTAGAATTCAGAAGGGTTGGCCACATAGTTCCTTTGTAACTATTGTGGAAAAAACCCTGTCAACACAGTTTAGGAATGGAGAAAGATGGCAAACAGAAAAGAGCAGAGAGCATCCCCTGGTGGCAGCTACTTTTATGAAATTGTCTCAGCCACCTTCTTCTGACCAGCCCATTGCTCACTTCAGAGCAGGCTCCCTGGAAGAGGGAGAAGGTGAGCAGACAGTGCCAGGCAACAGAAACTCAGCTGCCACTTACTGATTTTCTAGCATCGGGGCACTGAGGAAGAAAGCAGAGAACAGTACCTGTACCTTGGTGAATGAGTGATGCCTTTGGTGGCACTGAGGAGCCCTGCTAAGTTGCGATGCAGGAAAACAGATTTGGGGGCTTTGAGAAATCTTAAGAAATTCAACAAGGCCAAGTGCATGGTCCTGCACCTGGGGAGAAATAACCCCAGACATCAGTACAGGCTGGGGACCGACCTGCTGGAGAGCAGCTCTGCTGAGAAGGACCTGGGCGTCATGGTGGACGACAGGTTGACCATGAGGCAGCAGGGTGCCCTCGTGGCCAAGAAGGCCAATGGCATCCTGGGGTGCATTAAGAGGAGCGTCTCCAGCAGGTCGAGGGAGGTGATCCTGCCCCTCTGCTCAGCCCTCGTGAGGCCACATCATTGTGCCTTTTGAAGAAGCCACATTTTCAAGGCTGTATTTTGAATATAAACTACCAGAGGAGGCATTTGGGAACCTACATACAACCTAAAGACTATGTTCAGTCAACACTATAAAGTAATGCATCGTGTACAAGTTCTCCTCTTCAATGACAAAAGGCACATGGTAAGATGGTAGATAGGTAAGTTGTAATGAAGTATTGAAATCACCCTTGGGATGAGTTTTATAAGATATCTCACAGCAGCAGCCCTTCTTAATAAATAAGCTGAATGTCACTCTTGTAAACAGAGAAATTACCAAAGGAATTCAAGGCACTTCCATTTTAAAGATTTCCAGGAATTGCCTGAGAATTAGGAGTACCAGAAGGAACCAGGTTTAAAGACAGATAAGGACCAAACCATCAGGGACAGACAAGAGCTTGTTATGAATCTTCACTGCCATTGTGTTTGTTATCGGCAACAAAGTTAATATTGCTCAAACTGAATGAAAAAGAATTTTCAAGTGTAACACCTAATTGAAAATCTGTTAGCAATCATAAGCAGGGCCTAAAGCACTGAGAGTTCCTATTAGGAAACTCAGTTACATTTATAGCCCTATGCAATACTTTAAAGGTATAAACAAAAAATAATAGAGATACAAGGTCAAGCCAAGGGTCACTGACATTGAATGAAAAAAAATTGGTATTCCTAATCTTATTAGGAATTTTAATTTCTAATTTGGATGAGAAACAGATCACTACTCATCCCGAGCACCATGTAAGTTAAATTAAATATTATTCTACTGTTCAAAAATAGCACTTTTTCACTGTGCAAAACTACAAACAGTAATTAATCCATTCAGTAGATATGGAATTCCATACACAATCAAACTTGTGCAAAAAGAGAACTCAGTAACAGAAACAAGAACAGCAATCAATAGATCCATTTTCAAGTCAAGTGCCAAGAAAAGCTTTCTTGGTAACATCTAGCAGGCTGGGCTGGAGGTCAGTCATGGGGATCTGTCCTGAGGAGGCAGTGAACAACTATCTATATTGCACTTTGGAAAAGCTGAGAAATGACAGCCTTCAGAGCCTTCAGAGAGCTCACAGGAGAAGGCTCATTACCCACTGCAAGCATTTGTGATAATTCAGAATGACAAGAGAAGTCACAGATTCAAAAATAAAAGTTAGCAAGTAAAATGAATCTAATTGTGTCTGATAAAATACTGAGCACGATCTTCAAGACACTCATTCATTCATTCTGTCACAAAGGCACTAAAGGGAAGAGGGGAGAAATACTGCCTTGCCACTACAAACAACAAAAAACAAGCAAGAGGATGAAAGCGGTAATTCAGTCTTGCACAGAAATACTGATGTAGAGAAGATGAAATACCAGCTTGCTAAGGGAACACATTAGGAAGGCTCTCAGGTGAGGTCTCCTATTGCTGTTACGGTAACTTTTACGTGAACTTAATTTAAAGACAGAAAGCTGAGGAGGGAAGAACCCTACTTGCTTGTATAGCTTATATTATCTTTCTTTGTTTCCAGTAATTCAGTGACCCCCCAGCTCAATATTCATTATTTAAACTGGCAACACTGCCCCGAAGGCTCAATTGGCAGGATACTTAGAAATGAAACAGTGAGTTGCTCAGCTGTATAACATGGCAAATACTTTGCTAACTTGAGACTCACGTTAAAAAAAGTATTCTGCTAAATATCTGTAGTACCTCTCAACGAACAAACAAAAAACCCAAGCAATGCTTTATTTCAAACTGTACATAATAGCATAGTCTGCAGGTTCTAACATTATTTCAAAGTAATGGTTTAAATCGCAGCCTGTATCTTAAAAATGACATTTCAAAGTCAAAATCTTTTTGCTAGTTAGATAATTATTACAGTCACACAAAAATCTTTACTGCATATCCATGACAAGTAGGGAATGAGGGAATGTTAATTAGATGGCTCAAAATCCTAGAGGGCTTCCACCTGCCACAGACTAGTCACACACTATAAATTACCATTACACTTATATAATTAAGAAACCTTTCTGCTAACTTGCTGCTGTTATCATATGATATTTTATCCATCCAACTCCCTATTTTACTCAAATTTGGCCAAAGACTACAGGAAAGAAAAAAAAATGGAACAAGCAACAGATTTTAACTTTTCATTTCTCTGTTCAACTGCAAGTTAGACTACTGTCTCTTTCTCTGGAACCAAAGCTACAGCAACTAACAAGGCCTGGGGAGGTGAAATTTTGATTGCTCAAAAGATTCAAAAAAAGTACTGCACAGTATCCTTCTGCCTATTCTCCTTATCTTTCTAAGTCATTTTTTACTAAGCAATCGCTCCATGGAACACTGAAAGAAACGGGTTAATTTTAATTTATAAGGCTTCCAAGTTCATGAAAATCTTGTAGGTTCAAGGGGAGAAGTAAAGAAGTAAAAGGTTATTGATTTATTGCAATATCTACTTACTCTTTAGTGAAGATTCCTCGGGGCCCAGTAGGTGTAATATTGCTCGGATCTAGTCCATGCGTCTCCAGAATGTTGCGAGCTGCAGGACTTAAGCGAATCCTAAAGAAATAAAGAGGAAAATAAGCTGTATAAACAATAAAGTTAACTTCTTTCATCTACTGTAAATCAATAGAAATGATGCACCATATGTTGTATTTCAGGACCAGAGAAAAAAACACTCCTGGGGAAACAATCTGTAAAAAGGCTGTGATTCTAACACTGAAGTCACACTGAGCTCCTTCATCAAGTTCTAGTTCACGATTGAAATCAAATCATGGAATAATACCCTTAAGAGGTCAAAATAAAGACAAGCCCCCCACCCCCTCATTTGTACCTTACAGTGGCAATGCAACATACCAGTAGATTCTTCTGAAAAAGGATCACAGTGCAGAGACAAGTACAACCTTTAAAACCAACTTGTTGGGTAACATAAAAAGAAGTTTCAAGATCTCGGAGTTGCTCATCTCTTATTTGCTTAGGTAGTCGCAGTTGCATCATTAATGCAGACTAGATTTAACTATTCTAGCTTCAATTTCAGCTTCTGAATTTATTTTATAGAATTGATCGAAACTCGTGATATCTTCTGGAGAGCAAAAGTCATACAGGTATAGCTGCATCCAAGTGCTTGCATGCAATGCACTTGCTTTAAAAGATTAAATATCAAACTCTCCTACAGTCAAATATTTAAATCATCATATATACTGGTAAATATGTGCCTGTCATTTTATCCTGGGCAGGATACGCCTAGGCAGGATATGCCTAGTAGTAACATTCTGGGCAAAACAGTGCTCAGATAATAAATAAATAAAATAGACAATAAATAAATAAAATAGACAACAACATATTTAACAGATTTCAGAACTCCCAGATACAAAATTGGTAACATTTTCATTAAACAGTAAGTACTTGGGTGGGAGAAAGAGATAAACTTGTTTTAAATATCAGAAAACATTAAGTGCTTGGAATGATTTTGGATGTGCCATTTGCTATTTGTTCTTTTTTATAGTTATAGGTAATGATAGGTAAACTGGCCTTCTGGTGCATAAATATTGGTGTCCATCACACAAGACGACAACCTTTTCTCTCATCTCAAGTTCAGAATTCTTCATAATGCCGTCTCATATCAAAATAAAAGCATATCCACGGAAGTCATTTTAAGACGACTCTAAATTGATTTATTGGGCTTAAAAAAAAATCTGTGCAAAATTTAATACTCAATATGCACTTAAATAGCCTCTTAAATAATAGTTTAATACTAAATGAAATAGGAGAAAGATTATTTGACTTCCAAGATTTTTTTTTGGTGCAGCTCTACTGATCTAACTAAATTAGGGTTTCTTTTCATAGTGAACACAGAAACTCACTGCAATTTTCCAGGGTGATGTTCCAGCTTAGGAGGCACTGAAACTGAAGGCCCTGCAGGAGGTGAGGTAGGAGCAGCTGCTGGTGGAGCCAGAGAAGATGGGTCACCAGCATCAGCCGGTATTTCAACCGCCTTCCAATCCTGTCCTTCTTCTACCAGCAGACCGATCAGCGAGCCCAACCGCACATTTTTACTTCCTTCTTCCACCTGAATTTAAGGCAACAAGAACATTAAGTTAACGTAAGTTACATACTTCACGCTACAGACTAGTATGACTAAAAAAGGGTAGACGTGCAAATTTCAGTCACACTAATGACACTTTGTCAGGAAAATACCTCCAGTTTTATCCCTACTATTAATAATGAAAACTCGTGACCAAAACTAACAGTAGTTGCTGATACAAAGTATGGAGCAGTATGAACCACCCAAGCCCCACACATGTGTAGTTAGGGCTCAGAATTCAAAGCAAGTTGCAGGCTGCTGAGAACCTCTAAGAATGAGTGCACATTAGAGCTCCTCAAGGGCAGTGACATTCCCAGGGTATCCACCCAGATTCAAAATAGTCTTTTGGTACCCCCAGGTAGCCAAGAGTTAGACAAGTTAGATCACACTGGCCCAAACAGATCTCTAAAAAAAGGAACCAGACATTAAATCTCTGTCAGGAAGCCATACTGAGCACAGCCCTACCTCAAAGCAGGCTGGTATCTATCTGCAATACTGACATTTTGCAAACGACTACTAGACATTTGCCAAACCAAAAAAAAAGAGACACAAAGTATAGAGTATCAGGTAGTACAGCTTTCTAATTACTTTCATCAGGTTTCCTAGGTGCTAGCAGTCTAGTAAGCTAGACAGAATGCTGTGAACTGCACAGGCTGTAACAGGCAGATGCAAAAACTAAATTGTATTACTCTTACCTAGGTTTGCTGTCTGACAATAACTCTTGTAATAGAGCATTTCATAGCATTTCAATTATATTATTTTCCTTGCCTCCTCAGAGGGGCCAACACCAGATCCAAGTAGGTACAAGAGAGGCAATCTGAGTATGTTCTGATAAAACATTTCATATTTACAATTCTATTGGCCCCCTTCCCTCCCCACCCACAAATAGCAGGTTAACTTTAATGCAACTTTTATTCTTTAATAGCAACCATTACATGAAAACCCTCTAAGACATAGATCACTATTTCTTGTGCTGATCTTTTTTGCATTCTTCTCATTAATATTCTGACCATCTTAGCTTCATTTGAGAGAAAAAAGTCTGCAGTGTCGGTCAAGACTTGGTTATTTTTTTTTTATTCAGATGAGTTTAAAGTACCTGGGGACACAGAATGGCAATCAAAAATCCTGAACTGATTAGGCTAGCGCTGAAAATTCCTATCACAGAAAGGCCCACTAATAAGTAGATTTGTGCCGCTCCATCAAGAAGCGCTGCTATTCATATCAAATTACTGCCACTCATAATCAAATAGAACAGCAACTTGAACCTAGTGCACACACATCCCGACTTAATCATCAAAGCATGAAAATTAGGAAAAAAACAAAAATTATTAAACATTAAAAAAATCACTTCAATTGTGAAATTTTTATAACCTTATCATACTTTGCACTGAACAAGGCATTTTGAGAACTAAACATGTAGCAAAACAGCATAACACAGCCTTTGATACTGAGTATGAGTCATACCAATGACAATGCAAAAGTACAACTCCTAACTTTAAAAGACTTTATGTAAAATGTTTATGTAAAATGTTAATATAACAGTTCATATGTATATGTATATATATATAAATTTATATTTTTTTCTTAAATGGGGAAACATAGAATCCTAGAATGCCTAAGGTTGGAAGGGACCTCTAGAGGTCATCTAGTCCAACCCTCCTGCACACACAGGGCCACCTAGAGCACGTGGCACAGGGCTGCATCCAAGCGGGTCTTGAAGATCTCCAGAGAAGGAGACTCCACAACCTCTCTGGGCAGCCTGTTCCAGTGCTCTGTCACCCTCACCGTCAAGAAGTTCTTCCTTAAGTTCCCGTGGAACTTTTTATGCTTCAATTTGTGGCCATTTCCTCTGGTTCTGTCAGTGACCACCAGTGAAAAGAGGCCAGCCCCATCCTCCTCATTGCCTCCCTTGACGCACTTATAGACACAGATGAGGTCCACTCTCAGCCTTCTTTTCTCCAGGCTGAACAAGCCCAGCTCCCTCAGCCTCTCCTCATAGGGCAGATGTTCCAGGCCCCTGATCATCCTCGTGGCCCTGTGCTGGACTCTCTCCAGCAGCTCCACATCCCTCTTGTACTGGGGGGCCCAAAACTGGACACAGTGCTCCAGATGTGGCCTCACCAGGGCTGAGTAGAGGGGCAGGATCACCTCCCTCGACCTGCTGGAGATGCTCCTCTTAATGCACCCCAGGATGCCATTGGCCTTCTTGGCCACGAGG
>VWPW01026060.1:778155-794493 GCA_013389825.1 Crypturellus undulatus
GGATCTTTCAAAGATGATGGAGAGTGGCTTGGCTACGACATCCGCCAGCTCACACAGAACTCTGGGGTGCATCCCACTGGGGCCCATGGATTTGTTGGTATCGAGGTGTCTTAGGTGCTCTCTGACCCAATCTTCCTCTACTCTGGGCAAGTCTTCCTTTCTTCCAGCTTCTTCTCCTGTCGCTAGGGCCTTGGACTCTACAGGGCTGCCCTTGGTAAACACCGAGGCAAAGCAGGCATTCAGCAGCTCTGCTTTTTGTGTTCTTCGTAACCAGAGTGCCCATCCCATTCACTAGAGGACCCACATTTCCCCTGATCTTCCTTTTACTGTTAATATATTTGTAGAAGTTCTTCTTGTTATTTTTAACATCCCTTGCCAGGCTGCGTTCGAGCTGCGCCTTAGCTTTCCTAGTTGCATCTCTGCATTCCCTGACTACGCTCCTGTATTTTTCCCAGGGGGCCTGCCCTTTCTTCCACATTCTGTATACCCCCTTCTTCTGCTTGAGCACTGCCACCAGCTCCTTGCTCATCCACGCAGGTCTCTTGCCCCCTCTGCCTGACTTCCTACGCACAGGGATGCACTGCTGCTGGGCGCAGAGGAAGTGACGCTTGAACACTAGCCAGCTCTCTTGGGCCCCCCTTCCTTCTAGGGCTCTAGCCCATGGGATTCTTTCGAGGAGGTTTCTGAAGAGGCTAAAGTTGGCCCTCCTGAAGTCCATTGTTGCAAGGCTGCTTACAGCCCTGCCTCCTCCTCGTCGGAATAAACCAATAGTTTTTGGCATTTTCTCTTTCCTTTACAAAGGTTTGCATGTAAAGTGAAGAACACTTCTATTTCTATAAGCAGTCCATTAGACAGCTGAACAGACCATTAAACATCACGACATCTTTGTGGCGTCATGCCCTCATTGTAAGTTTGATATCAGCTTACTTCGTTATGACAGGACATGCAGAAATCCAGATTTGAACAAATATGCAGGAATGTTTCTACTTCTGAAGCTTTTTTATGGCCCAACAGTATATGACTATTCAAAGCCATCAATGCTGCCAACTCTCACTCTTTATAGAGGGCTTATCATCCGTTTCTGATATTCACCACCCCTGAAGATGAGCAATTATGTGAAAAGTTGAGTGTTTATTTTTCAGTAAAATTTTCTAGCCCTGATGATAATGAAAGTTTATATTAAAAAGTACATTTGTGTGAACATGTATAATTTGGATAGATAAGGGGAGAGTGGTAGATGTCATCTATCTTGACTTCACCAAGGCTTTTGACACCGTCCCTCACAGCATCCTCCTGGACAAGCTCCGGAGGTGTGGGCTGGATGAGTAGTCGGTGAGGTGGATTGGGAATTGGCTGGATGGCAGAACTCGCTCAGAGGGGGGTGATCAGCGGTGCAGAGTCTAGTTGGAGGCCTGTGGTGAGCAGTGTCTCCCAGGGGTCAATCCTTGGTCCAGTCCTGTTCAATTTATTCATCAATAACCTGGATGAAGGCACAGAGTGCTCCTTTAGCAGACAGCATCAAGGTCTAGATGAGTCAAGCTAGGGGAAAGGTTGGAGGAGACTCCTCTGGATATATGGTCACAGCACTGTAGTGCTTTAGAAACAGACACACACATCAAGGTAGATGTTTTTCCCCTTTACTGGTGAGAAACACAGCAGGAATTTACACTGGTCCACTTCACAGAAGAAGTTTTACACAAAGCTGTTTCAGATCATGCCCACTCTCATGAAACTTTTAGAGCTTGACTGAAAAAATAGTAACAGATGTTAAATCTTCAGAACAATCTTTCATCCTCTGTTCTCAGGTCAGAAAAAACGGGCAGAGTTAATTTAAGAAGCAACTCTATCAGAAGAATAATCACCATCCTGAAATTGTCTTAAAGCTTTCATTTCACTCATTTAAGTTTTTACTGCTTCTTATATAGAAACAGATTTTATCATTACAGAGAGACACAGAAAGAAATGGTATAGCATATGTGCAAGTGTATCTATCTATTTTGCTTTCTTAAACCATACATACTGCACTGTACAATCAAGAAGAAAAAAAATTAAGAAAAAAATCATTTTGGTTTATGTAATTCTGCAGCTCAGGAGACTGGAATAAAACTTGTGCCTACATTTACACCACATTCCACTAAGCAAGCTATCTGAAAACCTCCTAAAAACTAAAGAATTGCAATGCCTATTTCATCGAGGTGCCAAAAAACCAACACAACCAACAACCCCCAAAACACAAGAAGTTCAGCTGAGGAAAATTATTATTAAAGCTTTTCATTCTTCTAATTTGAATTGCCTAAGAAGTTTTTACTCATTTATACAATTACTGTTTAAAATGCAAAATATCTTGCAGAAATTGCACTCAAACGATCATTTCTTAGAAGATTCAAGTGCTGGTAGGCCAGTATACTTCACTTACAGCTGCTGCATCCTGTATGCCCTCCCTCCACTTCCTCCACAAAAGCACCTATTTTGCAAATGATGTTCCCTTTGTTCACACAAACACTATAAAAGATGCTAAGCTTATCACCTCTTCTTAAAAATCTCCCCTCCCACTGGAAAGTACTCTGCTTTCCATGAATGATAAGTATGTAAATACATGTTGTGGTAAGAAAGCACAACCACAGCAGGGCCAAGCCATCTCATCGACCCAACAAGCTCGTGTGACAGCAGCAGAAGCTTAAGTTGCACCAGAGGTGGACAAGGATTGTGTCCAGTTACCAGCTGCTCCAGGAATTTGTACTTACTCGTGTCCACTCCGTGTCCTCCAGTGCACTTAACAATTAATATCCGTGTGTCTGCATAATCTTCTGCAGTCCACACCTCTGGCGCAGGTACTCCCTAAAAAAGGCCAACCTGACCAAGTGACATGGTATGTCCTACAAAACAGTTGCCTTTCAACAACATTTTCTCTCAAAGCATAATCTTAGGTCTTTGCAATTGTAAGACAGTTACTAGGATAACACTGTTTAGCTGATACCAATCATAGGGAAAGGTTATCTCCTATAATTTTAACTATTATTTTAAAACAGGACCCACCTTTCACAGATTTAGTCTAAAAAAAAAAAAAAAAAAAAAAAGGGCAGATACAAAAAATTGCAATAATCATTTTTTCATATTCAGGATGGTATCTCAGTAAATAAACTATTTTTACACTTAGTGTAAAAATATTTTTCACTTGGTGCAAAAATGTTAAGAAATGGAAGAAATGGATAGCAAAGGATGCAAACTATTGTGATTAAGCCAATGACTTTAAATTAACAAGGGAACTGAAATCCCTGCCTGTGCAAGACTGATCTCACCGAAATAATCCAAGTTCTTTATTCCTTAAGTGCCCACTTGTAACATGCTATTTTACTGCAAGGGACTTACGTTTACAACAGGATAAAAAAATGTTGAAACCCAGCAACTGCCCTATTTTAGAGCTAGAAATTATTTCAGAAGAAGGAACCTGCATTGCTCCATCTGTGCAGGCACAGCACCTTCCACAGGCTTAGCAGACACTGCCCTGCAAGCAGTTGCTCATGTTAAATCAGATGGTCTGGGTGCAATTAAACCCTTTATTTACCCTGTCAAGCTCAAGGTCTCCTAGCCCTGGCCATATCTGAATCAACTCTGCTCAGGAAATTAACCTTTCCTATGCAAATTTATCCTCTGTGAGAGCAGGTAAGTGGCACTGCTTTATGGACACCCAAATGAGATCTAACCAATGCCTTGCACACCAGCATTAACAGCTGCCCATCCCCTCTAGCAACATCTTAACAAAAGAAAGCCTAGAATTATATTTACTTTTGTCATATCTACATCACACTGGTAACCTGATGAGAGACATTATTATTATATCTACCTGATATGTTCCAACAGTTTAGAATAGGTATTTTCATTATTAGTCCCTAAAGTGCAGGATACAGTTCCTGGAAGAAAAGTGCAGCACTTTTTCAGTTAAGAAGAAAATATCAAAATCTTGGACACAAAATGAAAAATAACTAGATAGATCTCTTTGTCAGAAGAGGCTTCAAGACTGCATAGGATTACAAACTAAACATGAGCCAATGTAGACCCTTGCAAAAAAAGGATAAGTTATGTTATATTTGTCCCAGAAGCTTTTCCCTCTCTGAAGTGCTGAAGAAATAGATGGACTATATTAACCAATTTAGAGAGCCAACTTCCAACACAAATCATTAGAGAAAGTCTGGAGAATCATTAACAGAACAAAAAGGGTAAGATATTTTAAAAATAACTATTTGAAGTTGAAAAAAAGATGTGTTAGGGGTCTTTCAATACATACATGACTGTGACAAATGTTCCAGTAACTAGCTACTCTTCTGCTGTTAAGCTTTTTAATAGTCTCATTACTAAAAATTACATTTATATAAAGCAATATTTACAGGGCAAGGTCTGATACATGTTTTAATGTGAAACTACAGAACAATTGTATTTGATTTTTAGATAAAAGTCCAGCAACTGCGCAGAGTTGTTCTGAGCGTTCATGCTCAGAAATATGACTGAAATACTGAATAGCATCTCCACATAATGAAAATGTTGCTGAAAGTTAGAAAGATCTCAAACTTCTTGTAATTGCTTTTGGATCAAAAAATGGGATTAAAATGGATGAAGAACAACTGTTTCCAATAGAGATTCATTAATTAAAATCTTAAATTTAAGTTTGACAAGAAATCATTGCTTGGTTTTTACACAACCTTGAAGATGAAAACTAAAAATATTTTAACTTCATTTACCTTAAGCACGGTGAAATCCTTATGTGTTGTTCTTCCTGCATTTCAGATGCATTGTATTCTACAAAATACTTATAATCTCATATTAGGTCTTCATTAATTAGGAAGACTAGGATTTTCTAGCTTAAAAGGGAATCATGTTTCATTTTGAAAACAGATTAAGTTATCCTCAGGTTGTGAAATAATTACCCTCAAGTATTTTAAGAAAAAAAATAACATTGGTAGGCAGACTGTGAGTTAATATCCCTTTAAACAGATTAGGCAAAACAAAAAATAACCATTTTAAAGAGCATAACCTTTCATGTTATCTTAAATAAAGGTAAAATTAAAATAGTAAAATGTTTCTACCCTATGGTAGAATGCTAATGGTAAAATGTTTCTTTAAATGGCAATTTTAAATGCCAAAAATGTTTCCATCATGGAACATAAAGGATCCCAGGAAAGAGCAAACTCAACAAATACATCTCCCCAGGTCATGTTAATGAACATTCGGTTAATGAAAATCTATACAGTAAACTCCTCCAAGCAGGACATTTACCTTAGGAAACTGGCAGTGACAATTACAAAAACACTCTCATGAACAGAATGCCTAAACTGGGGGAATATTCCATTTAGATACTGAAATAATTCTTAAGCTCAAAACTCCAGTGAGGCAAAATATATCCCCCAAACTAATTATAAAACAACAGAAAACATTCAGAAGCCTGCACGCATCTCGCCACCTACTCGCTAACATTATTTTTAATTGCATGCTAGTGTTCTGCAATGAGAGCAATTTTCACACCACAAAAAAGCCCAAACACAGGCTGTCAATGCTGCTGAAATGGCTCTATGAAGTGCTTTGTCCTTCCTGAGGTACTAGGAAATATTGGTTAGCGATTCCTGATGGTGTTAACAATTCAGAGTGTATGTTACCCAACCAGCCCCAAACTGAAAAACACTAAGGATTCTAGCAGACATTCACTGCTCTACAGCGCAGATCCCGCCCAAAGGGAGCAAGATCTGCCTACTGAAATGAGGTGGAGACCACACAGACTATCTCTCACTGTTTCTTTTTTAAGCATGATAATTAACTCTATATGAAAGAGAAATAAAACAAAATCCTGTAATGCACAGGTCTGATTAATACTGTGAGCTATAATATATAATACATTAAAAGATCTTTTTAAGCTTTGCATATGAAAGATGGAAGCAACATAAAAAAGCAAGTGGAAGGTTAATAGGGATGTATTTATGATGAGTGATGAAGCCCTGCACCATAAAGTCAAGTGCAAATACAAGTTCTTCTGTTTAATTACATAAAAAGAAAAAGAAAAGTAAGAAAGTTATCACTATCGTCACATGTATCTCTCCCTCTTGCCACCACCATCTATCTACAAGACAGGTTAACCATTCTTAAGTGGTATTACCAAGTGAATCTATTTTAGTAATGAAGTGTCAAGACTTTGAAAATAAAACAAAACAAAAAAGAAGGGGAACAACCATAGACAAAATTGAGTAATCCCTATTTTGAGAGAAACAAACTGACAAAGACTTTAGTAACCTGTCTAAAGAGAGGCTGCCAAACCAATCTCTGCCTTGCTCATAAATAATGCTAATTCAGTTCCTTTATTGTCAAATTACAATCCACAGGAAGGTTGAAACACTTTCCAGATTTGCTTACCTATGCCTTTTTTATTTTACTAGATCAACCGGTGCCAAGACTGTGTAAGAGAAACTATTTAGAAATTCTATATAAGAACTGGGGAGCTGTGAACAGATTTAAGAATAGGAAACACTCTCATTCTTGTAGTTGGAGGATCTGTCAACCACCAGAGAGATTTCCTGAGAAGATGATTTTAAATGTACTACATTATAGGAATTGTCTGTTGTTTGGCGACAACACCCAGTTAGCTGTCAGTGTCAGCTGTTCTACACTGCTGCTGTTAGATACTGCCCTCTATCGCAATCAGTCTTCTTGTGCCAACGCTCTCTGAACTGCTTAACTGACTGCGAGTTTGGCTCTATCACTGATTTAAAACCAACTTATAGCAAGATGTCCATAAGGGATAAAGAAGAACTGTAACTGCACTGCAGTCAGAGCTCTTGCCAAAAATAAAACAAAGGTCAATAGAGAATTTTGCAATACAATACTTCTAAGATAATGCCTTATTACACAAGACTAAAAGGCAAGCCTTAAGCAGTGCAGGGCTAGAACTAAATCCCTCATCCTAATCCATGCAGTCTAGTTGTTACTGGTTCTGCCTTGGTGGAGAACAGGATTTAAGGCCAAAAAGAAGCTAAATGATATAAGACAAATTACAAAATGACAAAATTCCTACCAGTATTTTAGCCAATATGCCGTCATCGCTTGATTCCATGGTAACCACTGCTTTGTCCGTTTCAATTTCACACAATGCATCTCCAGTGTTCACTGTTTCACCTGCAAAACACAGCAAAACTTAAGAATACTTAGTCTACACTCCCTCTTGGATCTACTTGATTGCAGAGCAGTGACATTTAACCCTATAATACCAACATTTTACATTCTTAATACATTCCCTGAGTAGGAGATATCAAAAAAAATCATTAATTTATATCATCTTTCATTTTCAACTAAAAACATGATGATTCAGAGATATAGACTGCAGCAGCAGAACACTGACTGATAATTCACTACATTTCAAGTGGCCACCTTTAAAGTAGATTTTTCTGAGAGGAAGTGCACACACAAAGAAACTGAGTTACACAAGATGACAAAAGAGCAGCATAAGCAAGAATATAACTCTCAACCTTCCATTTTCATTGCCAGCCATAAACCAGAGGAAGCTAACTTTGTGATTTCTAAGATACGCACAGACAAGAATTTCTGTTACTAAGTATTACTGTAGTCCTCCAAAGACTGACACAGTTAAAAGTTCCCTAATTTGTATGTACACTATTAAATATATACAAATAAAAATTAAATCACTTCAAGCAGCAACCCCACATCCCACAAGTTTGTTTCCTAAGTCTCTTTTGTAGCCAGAGAAACATCTTAAAAAAAAAAAAAAAAAAAAAAAACTATTTTGTGAAATAAAAATATTCATAAGTGTTAGAAGTTGCTTTTTCTATATTACACAAGTCTAAGCAGAATTGTCATAAGTATTCTTTTCTTCTGCTCTCAAGGAATAGGTCTACCTGTTAGTGCATGAGAAAAATGTTATGAGTCTGGATTCTCTCAACAGATGAACTGGACAGTCAGCATTAAACTGAAACTGCATTAGAAAACCTTGATCCTCTTGAATGTTTTGGCCTCTGGCAAAATAGGACTCATTGTTCCTTACAGAGTACTCAGAAAGAAGTAAAATAAATACAAAACTAACTCATGAATGTATTTTTAATATAAAGTAAGATTTTAATAACCCACCAGCACTATAAATGCTGCCAGAGTATTATCTGTTTAAGCATTCAATTTAATTCTTCCCACCATTGTCTGCAGTGTTCAAGCATATGAAGAAAAACTCTGTATTTACAGGTTTACTTGTTGCAACCTATATTTAGCTAAGTGAAATAAATCATCACTCTTCATTATTTCCTGGTTTAGCACTATCTGAAAGGAGAAAAGCAAAAAAATAGGTATATTACAATTCCTGAGACCTCTCCCGTGGCTAACAGTAAAAACATTCAAACCTCAGTCAATTAGACAATGCCTAATTTTTGAAGTCAAAAGTGTTCCTATTCTGGAACTTGGCAAGGGAGGTCACAAACACCTGACTATTTAATGTAATACTCTAATTGCCACACTGCACTTTGCATTAATTAGAGCATAAACAATTTATAAAAGTGATTTAATTCGACTAGATGATTAATTCAAGTGGTACATCATCCTGCCAAGCAAATCTTTTGTAGACTCTAAGAAATCAAATTGTTGTGTAAATTCCGTAACCTCCTGAGCAAAGACAGGCAAGCTCAAAGCACCTTCACTCCAT
The DNA here is from genome assembly GCA_013389825.1 of Crypturellus undulatus. Taxonomy (NCBI): domain Eukaryota; kingdom Metazoa; phylum Chordata; class Aves; order Tinamiformes; family Tinamidae; genus Crypturellus; species Crypturellus undulatus. The sequence goes on from VWPW01026060.1 coordinate 786,839, forward strand.
ATCTCAACTCCTGTCCTTAGCCTGCAATCACTGTGTAAATGCTTTGCACCACTCTGTGCTAAACATAACATGCAAGTGCAAGTTAGTCAAAGTAAATACACTGTGGAAAATGGATGCAAGAACGAAGTATCTCCTAATTTGGGTTCATCAGGCTTTTTACAGACTCCTAAGGATTCTCTTGAGCATGGAAAAAAAGAAGAAATCTTCAGATAACTGGACAAATCACTTTTTCCCTGTTTCACAGTAGCCTTCAAATAAAAACAAACACACTCATGTGTTTCAGTACCTAACTGCAATAAAAACAACAGCTTATACCTCCTAACCCCCATTTTCATGTTAATTACAAATCAGATTTCCAAATAGAGTAAATTAGAGGAAAAAAAAAGAAGAGGTTTGTTGAAAACAGTTTTTGTTCTTGTGCTAACAAAACAAAAAAAACAATATTGGGCAAAAGGATTTGCCTAGATGGCAGCTCTCAGAACTGTTACATATAAAACACTAGGAGTCCTGTGCACACATGGGTGTGCATGTGCACTGTCATTAATTCCCTACAGCCAGACCAAGTGATTAGGATGTCTGCTGAAGCACAGTTTCCCTCTAGGGGTCATATCCAATAGGCTATTGGCTATAGCCTCCAACCAGTTACTAGCAAACAAGTACCCAAATCATAGGACATACTGTATTTCTTGATGTATTCTTCACAAACCAAATTAAAGCTGACTGAGTACAGAAACTGAATCCCCAGAGGTAACGTCTCAGAAGAAGGTCAAGTTTTACTGCATAAGGAAACAGCTACTACTACTACTGCGTATTCTGTTTTCTGCCCACGAGAACAAGAGGGCTTTAGTCTCCTGGGCTGTCAGTCTATCATCTTTCATCAACACTAAATTCATACATAATAAATACAGTTTTTAGAAACACGGTTTTATTTTTAAGCATCCATCTTTATTACCCAGAGGAACTGATATGAAGCAGCATTAATGATGAGAGGAAAATAGTAAAGCTGTCAATTAAATGCAGCATTTTTCCTTTCGCTAGAGTGAAATCATCTGTGTCTCCTCCGAAAGTATAAAATAAAAACATTTGATATCTACGCAAAGAGCAGAAAAAGTAATTAGAGCAGTATTCTACTGGCCCCTGCTGGTCATGCACAGCCATTAGCTTTCTTCTCTCAAGTACTCTCAGGTGCTTATTTATTTTTCCATATATAAAATTCTCAAACATTTAGATTCACTAATGACACTAAGCCAATTCTCAACAAAAGTTTACAAGCAAAATCTCACGACCATTATGAGAGGACCTCTAAGGTATAAAGTCACTGCCTTTCCACCACCCGCAAAATATTTAAAAGACAGCATGAGCAAAGTAGAGGTCAGTTTCTTTTCAGTTGTCATAGTTCAGATAGCTGAAAATAACTGAGGTTCCAAAATACCCTATCACAAAAACTAATTAGCTCACAAGCATTTTCTTTTCTGGAAACAGGCTCTCCTATTTGGAAATTGGGCTATGAAACAAATCTATGTTTTCCTGTCAGCTTTAAGAGTAGACTATAAATTACGTGTTTAGAAGAAAGCAATAACTTTCTCGATTTGCAGTTGTTAAAAAAATATAAAAATACTATAGCTTTCTAATACGTTGGAATAACAAAACAGAGAACCTCCCCAAAATCAAAGGCGCTCAGACAAAATTACTGAGCTGCACACTAGATAAGACAGGGAGAGAGACAGATGAACTAAATAGAGCAAGCAGATGACTTAACAGTGTCCATCCTGCAGAACAGTCTAGTGGAGAACATTCCACTAGAGAAAGAGAAGGCTCACGTATCAAATTTTTAATTCATAACTAAGGTGCAACCTTATTCTCAAAGACTGGCTTGGAAAAGCTAACAAAATGCAGCAACTGTGGCAGTAGAAAATNTTCTAATACATTGGAATAACAAAACAGAGAGCCTCCCCAAAATCAAAGGCGCTCAGGCAAAATTACTGAGCTCCACACTAGATAAAGACAGGGAGAGAGACAGATGAACTAAATAGAGCAAGCAGATGACTTAACAGTGTCCATCCTGCAGAACAGTCTAGTGGAGAACATTCCACTAGAGAAAGAGAAGGCTCACGTATCAAATTTTTAATTCATAACTAAGGTGCAACCTTATTCTCAAAGACTGGCTTGGAAAAGCTAACAAAATGCAGCAACTGTGGCAGTAGAAAATTCTCTCACCTTCTTTTTTTAACCATTTCACAATGTTTCCTTCTTCCATTGTCGGAGAAAGTGCAGGCATGAGAACTTTAATAGGGGGTGTACCTGCAAAACAAGCACATGATTATCTAAATTAGATACTTCGAAGGTGTATATTTTTCCTCTGTTAACTGCTTAACTCAAATGAGACTGAAGCAGCGCACAAATCTGAAAGATAGTTGAATGCTCACCAAAAAGATGCTCCTTTTCTAAAGGTTATAAAAATGTACTGCAAATTAAAGTCAGAAGAGCACAGAGCACAATGTGTAAATCTCATCTGTTATGCATGCAAAAGGGGTTAACTTGAATATGAACTCATAAATAATATATAACTACTAGGCAAATTGAACTCTGTTCTAAAATACAATGCAAACACTTGGGGGCTTCAGATCCTTACGTTGCCTCAACTTTGATTCAACTGCTTTTTAACTAAAACTTTCCCTAGGACCCAGACTTAGTATATTATTAAAAATAATATAACCTAATATTTCAAGTTACTTTCAGCCTCAATCTGATGTACCAAACAAGACTGTGGTGGACTGAAGTAAGGCTAGAGAACCTTTCTCCAAAAAAAAATGTAAACAGAGAGATATGTAAACATATAAACTCAAAGCTGTTTGGAGTTCAAGCTGCAAGCAAGCTGCAGCTGGTATGGAGTATGGAGTACAAAAACATAGCCAAAAAACCCACAATTATGCATTAGAATAGTTCAGCAGCTACTAATGCTGTGGTGCTATCCCCCCTTCACAGAAATGCCACAAATTTCAAATATTGCGCCAACTAAACATCCCGTGCAACAGAGACAAAAGTGCTAAGCCAAACCACATTTCCATTTTCTTAGGCTTCCACAAGTAGCCCTACATATGCTTAGTTTTGCTTCCCTCGTATCACCTCTAAGTAAAACCTTGGGTAAAATGCTGTGCCAGAGCCTCTCAAGCACTCCAAGACACGTACATGAATGAGACAAGGCTCAAGGCCAGTTAGCAGCAAAGGGCACTCACAGCGCACGCATTAGACTCATCAGATCCAAGTAAGCCCCAAGGAAAGAACGAACACACGGAGGCAGCTCAGCCTCAGGAGAGGCCCGTGTGGCTGCAGCTGCAGGGCACTGGGCAAGAAGCCCTTGTCAGCTCCCTGTCGCTGTGCAGCCATGTGCCAAGAGGATGACAAACGCCATGCACAAGGCTCCCAACCCTTCCCTTGAACTTTTCTTCCTAGATATGCAGTACACCAGCAGTATGGATGTGCACATACGAGCAAATAACCATCCTCTGTTCTGTCTCGAAGTACTTATTCCCAGGCTTCTAGTCATGGGTACACCCATGTGGGAACAGAGAGGAAAAAATAGAGAACATATTTAGACAGTTGCTAGAACCCTTTCTGACTTTTAACCAAAAGTTAGATACTGATATCTTGACTGTGATCACTGCAGTGTTAAGAACACAACAAGGCAAAGTATGCAATTCCATTCGCCCAAATTTCAAAAACTATAGAAAGAAATGGCAATTCAGAGCCCCGAATTCCACAGCCAAAAACACCGTGGGACTCCTCAGAAGCCACCACAAACACCACATCTTCCTCCTCATCTTTGCCCTAGGCTGTGGAATTTTCCCCAGATGATAAAATGTATTTCAGTGACTAGATCCTACATTTCTGTTAAAAAGCCTTAAAGATTTCTCATCACAGAGGTCTTTTTCGTGGAGATGTAACCATAGACAGTGACCAGACTCACTTTCAATCTCTCCTGGACAACCTGAACAAAAAGATCTGTGAAATCTGAAGATGTGTGAAGTTTTGTATTTAAGCAATACAAAACCATAGGCTCTTCTGCTATGCAAAACCCTCTAGTAGAGGCATCGGGCCAGCCTGTCACTGCATCCACGAAGCACCTGCCTCTGCTCAGCAGGCCCGCACGTGAAGGGGAAGCTGCAGCACCACATGCGGGCCAGCTGGATGCCGTGTAGCCTGGGCTCCCGGGCGCTCCGGCCCACTGCCTCTGCTGTCACTTGAGCCACTACCCAGAGCACTCTGACATACAGCCTGTAACACGAAGGTATTGCCCTTCTAAACCATTAGACACTTACAAAGCCACAAACTCAACCTTTTAGGCACCATGTCCTAAGGCTACATTTCTAGCAAGATCCAAATTTGTACAAAATTAAAGCACAGAACTTGATACAAAAGAAAAAAAAAAAGTCCACAACAAGGATCAATTCTGCTACACACTACCTTCTCTATACACCCAGTCAGCAGTATTGCTTAAAGCAAGCAATAACGGCTTTAAAACCCTCAGTGTTTTCCCCTCATAAATTCTCATTATCCAGAAGAAGTAAACCAGAAAGTGCTTGAGCTGAAAAGCACATGGTACCCAGAGTGAGAACATTTCTGATCCTTACTTCTATATCACATTAACCTAAGTCCTAAGAGCTGTCACAGTTAAGATCTTGGAAAAAAAAATAGAAATGGAACTTCAATTAATACACGGTGATTTAAAGGAATTTTTAAAAGTGCACCTTTGGTCTGTAATTCATTAATGCTAATATATCCCATAATCTTAACTTTCTCTATCTTATCGCAACACAGTTATGAAAGAATAAATTATAGTACTCATGAAAGAATAAAGAAGCATTTAGCAACAAATATTTAAGGAGTGGGGTAATGTTAAAGAAACTGTATAATTTTTTCATTCTTCCTGGATGCAACACAAATTTCTTATATTGCAAACTGGAAACATTACAGTAAATATCCAATAACCTCAGCAGTCACTAATGAACTTGCTATTTCAAAATGATCTGAGATTAGAAAGCAAGTCATTTAGCCCCTAAAGTCTCCAGGGGATCAACACAACCAGGATCATACTCCCAAAACACACGAAGTGTGGAAAGGAGTCCAGGGCTTACATTCCTGCAGGACTTTTCATGAAGAAATAGACATGTATTTGTTTCTGCCTTCTATTCCCAAGTTAATTCCAGATCATTCATAGAAATGATCTTTCTGCGACAAAAACACTTGTCAGTTTCCATGTTTAGAAATGTGTCCAATGTTCCTAATAACATTGGTAACTTTCATCACAATTGCCTCCAAGAATTTTAAAATGTTTCTTTTTGTAACCTCCCAACTTGAACTGAAACATAAATAAATGAACTACACTATGAATGAGTACTAGTCTGTGAATGTATATCTGCCTTCGTTTATCAAATCACGTTTATCTATGATCATTTTGAAACACTGCAAACTAAAGTATGTGTATTATTACTAGACTAAGAACTAGAAAAGAATGCATTACACACCAGCTGAAAACTTGTGTGATATAAAGAAATGCTTTGCTTCACTTGTTTAACTTGACAAGGGAAATGTGATTTTTGAAGGCATATTCTCACAAATGTCTAAACTAAACTAACTAAAAATTGAACACCCTTCACTGAAAAAATGGAAGCATCACAAAGTGTCACACCTTTCTAATGAAGAAAGAATATTTAATCACAGTGGCTAACACATTTTACTTCCTAAAGACTGCCCCACTGCACTCTTCTGTGCACTCTTCAAACGAGCTGAAGGCTGCTCAGATCTTTCTACAGACAACACAATATAAACTGTTTTATAAACAGAATATACGCCAGATAGATTAACAGGATCACTCAGTTTTACCTCTGTAGTATGGAGATGAGAGTAGGACTCGGTGACTCGCCCTGCATCACTAATCCAAGCAAAGGGAGAGATCACCCACCTTCTCACCTCCAGTCCCAAGCTCCAGGGCAATGCATGTAGCACCATAACTAGCTAGTTTTCCCTTCTGGGGCTATGAAAACACTTCAGGGTAATTACATCCTCTTGAATCTGTACCTACTATTCACCAAAGCTACTCACCAGCTGCTGATAGCCTACAATTTCTCAGAAAAATAAAGCAGCATTTAAAATAAATCACAAAAATAAGCCAATATGCCATATCTCTGTCTTCATCAGGTCTTTGGGCCAAATCACCTTTCCAGTATTTTTGTTTGTTTGTCTGTTTAAATAGTGGCTTTGCTAAAAGAAATATCACATCTTCTCTGTTCCACAAGTACATTCCTTTTAATCTGTGTATAAATGAACACAACCTTTGCAGTTTTTATTCATTAATGGATTCAGTATTTTCAAAAGATGTTTTATCATCTCTGATTCATCAACTTTATATATCATCTTTAGATTCATCAACTGTTTACTAACATCATCATCAGTCAGCAAAGCAAGTAACATCTCAGGTGACAAAGCTGGAGAGAAAACTTTCCCTTTCCAATATGACATTGACCATCTAAGCACAACAGGCAAAAGGCAAGGAAATCAAAAAAGGGTCATAACTGAGGTCAACCATGGATTACGCCACCAGCAGCACTTTATTTGGAAACTCGTTCACCCGACTGCCCACGCCTCTGCAGCGTGTCTGCTTGCACCTCCACTCGTATCAGGGGCACACAGGGCACCTTCCTGCCCAGTATTCCCTCTGTTGCACAAGCAGGGGTTCAATTCTGACACACTCTTCGATACGCACCACTTAAGTCAAAAAGAGTTTTGGCTATGCAAAACAAATTTATCCCACCCCTCTTGAAGAAAGGGACAGAAACAAATAGAGAAGCAAAAATAAATAAATACTTTTTCCTACACTTAGTCTAGCACTTCCCCAGAGCTTTAAGTACATAGCTTTTCAGCTTACTGGTGTAACATTTTTGAGGCTGTTTAACTGAAAAAGCAGCAGCAACACAGACATCAGTCTTGAGTACATTCTGCTGTATAACAAGCTAACTCTTCTTTCTTGTACTCATTTGTTTACATAAAATTTCTTTGCTACTTGGGCTAGACAAGAATTTCGTATTTTACACTGCTACCTTTTCAACTTTATTCCTCCTAGTGATTTGACCTGGTTTCTGGGTTTCTTTCCTTTTTTTTTTTTTTTTGCTTGCTTACTTGCTTCATTACAGAATGCCAATGAGTTATCATTCCTCTCAAAGTGACCTTTTCCTATATTTTATTTTCTTCACCTCTTACACGAAGACCTCTGGGTTTTTTGTTTTTTCCACAACACGCAGGAGCACACCACTCGGAGCACTGCACACAGTATTTGGGTTTTTGTCTAGAAAACAGTCGGTTTTTAAGAAAAGCCTAGATGCTCTGGTCTTTACCCCTACTGCTCCAGAGGCCATAAGGAAGGAGCCACCCGGGCTCCTGGGAGCGCTAAGGAACAAGTTACCCGAAGCCGCAGCCGGGCTCGCGCACTCGGCAGCAACCGACGAGGCAGCCGCGGGCCGGGGATCGCCCCCGCTCGGGCACCACTCGCGGCACCTCCCGCCCTGCCCTGTCCTGCCCTGCCGCCCCGGCGCGGGCAGGCGCCGCACTCACCGCGCAGCCCCGCGCTGCCGTGCAGGAGCCTCCCGGCTGCCCTCGGG